>JADBJO010003382.1:120000-125000 GCA_016801955.1 Conus betulinus
ACAATAATTCGCATCATTGACATCTTCTATAAGTTTTTACACTCTAAAAACAAATAAGATTCGTCACAATATCTTATCCCCCCCCCCCCCTCTCTCTCTCTCTCTCTCTCTCTCTCTCTCTCTCTCTCTCTCTCTCTCTCTTTCTCTCTGCCCCCCCCCCCCTCCCCCAAATACAATGTCTCCTCTGCCTCTTGCCCTCCCTAGCCCTAGCATTAAGCGAAAACTTTTTTTTTTTTTTTTTTTTGATTGGATTCGCAGTTTCGAAGAAATTCCCAACAACAGCACACCTGCTCTCTAAAAGGTCACGGCACACCACTGCCCACACACTGAGTTCTGAAGGTGATGAGGCAAAACTGATACAGACTATCACAACAAACACCACTATCACAATCCCAATCGTCAACTCCACTCAACGTCTATGTTTTAAGTGTTGTTAAAAAAAAAAAAAAAAAAAAAAAAAAAAAAAAAAAAGCGAGAAGAAAACTTCTCTGGCGCCCAAAGCAAGGTTTGCCATTTGTATTTCCCATCTTAACACGTCGTTGAGCTGGTGATATTGGTTGAGTCCTTGATGGTTAACCCCAACCTCACCCATCCCCTCTCGCCCATCACCCCCCACCCCCCCCCCCCCCCCCCCCCCCCCGAATTCCTTCCCATATTCCTGTCCCCCTCAACTCTCATCCGCCATATCATATGAGGTTTCGTGGTTATCAAACCTGAATGTAACAAACCAGCTTACTACGACACTTACTAACTACCTAACTAACTAACTAGCCAAACCATTCAACTAGCTAGATTTTTTTTTACTTTCATGGCACGACTCTGTTTCCCCCTCCTTCCTCCTCACTTTGTAAAGTAGGCCTATATGGACGGCATGCTTTGTTGATCATCCATCGATTCGTAGGGTATACTGTTATCACCACAGTGACGTTTGTCCTTCTTGAATATTTACGTCATGGAAGATCTCAGTCAGAAATGATATTTTCAAACATGCTGCAAATAACATGTACAAAATCATATTCAGGTTAGAGCAGAGTTAGATAGAAAGCAAATATATCAAAGACTCCGCGACAGAGCATTTTTTTTTTTTCAAATGCCAAATTTATACATCAAGGCGGAATCAAATCAAAGGCAAATGTTTACCAGAAAAAACAATGTTTTTTTTTTCTTGTGTGTGTGTGTGTGTGTGTGTGTGTGTGTGTGTGTTGTGTGTGTGTGTGTGTGTTTTAAGTTATTTTGAATTTCAAAATAGGATCACGGAATTCTGCCACAAATCCTGCAACATAACATTTGTGTTTAAATTTTCAGATTTCAGATTCACAGAATCAGGCAACAGGTGAATATATCCAGGTAGTCTACATTATACAACTTTTTTTTTTTTTTTTTTTTTTTTTTTTTTTTTTTTTTTTTTGCTTTCACTTTCAAATCCATATCAAGGCACAGTCAGGTAAACCATTATTTTATTAACAGAATTATTTTTGTTTCAAGTCGTGAAAACATTTACGACGTAACTGAGGCACGGTGTGTAATTACTTCCAAACGTTTCATAGTGGTGGGAGCAGGGCCGATAAACTATACCGCCGTTCTGAATTAATTTGGTGTCAGGAATTCCAGTGCCTCTGAGGCCCACTGTCACTGCCAAGTGCCAGACACGTGTTTCTGCGGTTCTTAAACGTTGGGTGACGGCTGAATTTTATGGTCAGCAGTACAGTGCCATATTCGGCAGTGTTTGCCACTTAACCAACAATGGTTTGTTTGTTTTGTTTGTTTGTTTTGTTACGTTTTTGATTTTAAGTCATAAGAAAGGAAGCGTCTTCTAAGGATTTTGATCTAATCTTTAAAAACCGAGCGTTCATAAAATCTTATTTGGTAATACCAATAATAATAATAATAATATAATAATAAAATAAATAATAATAATAACAATAATAATAATAGTGACAAGAACTACAACAATGCAACAGAAATAGTGGTAACAATGATAGCCTAATGATTGTTACGTTACTAATAGCAGTAATAATAATAATAATAATAATAATAATAATAATAATAATAAATAATAATAATAATAATAATAATAATAATAATAATAATAATAATGTTAATAATAATAATAATAATAATAATAATAATAATAATAATAATATAATAGTAATAATAATAATAGTAATAATAATAATAATAATAAAGTCATGTTTACGAGTCCTTTCCTACAGCATTATTGGACCCATTGCCTAAACAGACAGAACGCTTTTTGATGGGTGCAGAGAGAATGAGATTACGTCATTAAACCAAACGTAGTGCAAAGGCCAAACTCTCCTTTCATTCTCTAACCTTCAGGTTGAGCTTGTTAGCCCAATAAGATTATGACGAGTAGTCGTCTTACATATCACAACATCAATGACTCCAGGGTAGACTACTACTTACGAGAATTCGAGGATTGATCTCCCTTGGCATAGGTTGCCTGGTGGATACAGTCAAAGAAACCTCTTCCGATCAGTAACTGAAAATACGGCTACCCTCGTCAAGTCCGTGCAAAGACAACAACAAATCTCATGAGCATGGCAACATGTTTTGCTTCACCTGTGATGTTATGGGAAGAACACTGCGCTACTTTAGGAACAGGAAATGGAACCAAAATCATTGCCCGCTTTGGCTCGTGAGAAAAAACTAAAAATCTCTGACTTGAAAAAAAGAAGGGGGAAAAGGAGAAGAGGGAGGAGAGGATTTCATACAATTTAATAACTGACTGACAACAAAACCCAGAGAAATGTGAACACAGTTCACAAAACCCAGAGAAATGTGAACACAGTTCACAAAACAAATAGACCTTCCAATGCTGGGGGAGGGGGGGGGGGGGGGGGGAGAGAAAAAGTGGACGAGGAGGGGGGTGAAGGAAAAGGGGAGGGGGTGGGGGTGAGTTGAGGGTCAGGGAGCAAAATTATCACATCAGCCTCCTCAGCCGAGTGAACAATCTGTTCATGAAGGAATTCTTCGCAGCTCTATAGTGCTCGCTCGCTCTCTCTCTCTCTCTCTCTCTCTCTCTGTCTTCCATCATGACAACCCTAGTATTACGAACTGACGCCAATGAACTGACTTCGTCGGAAACGACAGCTCGGGGTAGATGGGGGAAGGACAGGAGGAGGGGACGGGGCCTGGAAGGGGAGGGAGGTGGGAGGGGTGTGGGATGGGCAGAATGTGACAATAAATAACGGAGGTGTTTCAAAGTACACACGTACACACACGCACACAAAAATGCTACCAGGGCTAGGCACTTCACACGAGGAATGGTAGAAATACATACACAGATGTCCGTTGGGAATAATTTACTCGACCCCACTGGTCAGAACAGAGCAGAACTGACCATCTGGAATCAACATTGTGGTAGCTCGTCGGTAGGTCAGGAAACAATCGAGGGCATGTCCATAGCTTCAAGCTGTTTGGAGAAAGAGGGGGAAAAATGTCAGAAAACAACGTTAAACAAACAAACAAACAAACATGAACTTGGTTTGATGCTACCAGGGGCCAGGGTGACCAGTTCACTCACGACAAGGCCGCGATCGGTTGGTGACTGTCATTGGTTGTAACCCTCTCCGCCCAAATTTCAACATTCTCCTGAACGTCAATCAAAAACCTAACTCATAGGATCTGAACTGTGATCTACATCCGCCCCGAGTTTGAAAATATTCCTAGGATACCATGGTGCCCTCCCCCCCCCCCTCTCCTCCCACCCACCCCCACCCCCCTCCTCCCCCTCCTGCCTTTAAGATTGATGCGTTATTTCAGGAGAAATGTATAGACAAGTCGGGGGGAAAAAACTGTTTCGTAATTCAAATGAAAATAAACTTTATATCTGTCTTTGAATAAACCGAGCATGCCCCAACATTCATGGTTGTGTCCCTTGGATCATGGGTTTTTTGTTTTTGTTTTTTTTTTTTTTTTTTCTTTTTCAACACCAAGTTTCGTTAAAATCGATTGGTAGTGCGGTGGGTAATGTACCTAATGGACGAACAAATTTACAGACGTTGATGTTCCTTCTTTGGCAGAGAGCCTCGCTCCCCCGAACAGGGTCTAGCTGGTTAATGATCCACGGTGTCCAATCGATGACACGTTTACCTCCCATGTTCGTTTGGCTTATTGTCCACATATCGACACGTAGGGGTGAGAGGATGGTATATGTTCACAGGTGTCTCTCGCTTGTGTGGGTCGAATCAGTTTCCATACCTTCCCCTTTGATCGATTAGCAAAATCATGGATTCATCTCTGTCGGACAATTTCGATTGATCGTGATCTTCTGACGCTTTTTGGCAATCATATTCACATACATACAAGCAAACAAATCATTCATTTATTCATTTTCGTCTTTCTTTCCTTTCTTTTTTTGTTTTTCTTTCTTTCCCTATTTAGAACTTTCTTTCCTTGCTTTTTGTTTTTCTTTTTTTTTGCCTATTTAGAACTTTATCTCATCATTGATGGACATTGTCTTGATTCAGCAGATGATACGGTGATCTGTGCATTGTTTTGTTTCGACCAAGTAAACTGTCCATCTCGCCTTCTCTGTAAGGATCGAGCAGAAACCAGCGCTAACGTTGAAGAAGAAGAAGAAGAAGAAGAAAAAGAAGAAGAAAGAAAACAAATTCGCACAAACATCTACATAGTGAGGACATTGTTCTTCTTCTCAGGGACCCCCTCCTCAATCGAATGATGAAAGACCTGCTGAAGTGACGTCACTCACGCTGTGACGTATGGCACAAGGAAGGGAGGTGCTGCGTCACACGGCCGTCTCGCTGAACTGCCAGATCTGGGCAGGCACGATGACGTCAGTGTGCACCATCAGGGGGCGTGTGGCCCGGTCCGCGGACATGGAACGCCATCTGATGTCTCGTGCGTCCCCGCGAGAGTCTCGCTGATGAGGATGAGGGCCTTGCCGTCTGCTGAACCCCCTGCCGCGCGAGTCCTGAGACAAGGGGGTGGTATGGGGCAAGACAGGGGGGGGGGGGGGG
>JADBJO010003382.1:127500-140000 GCA_016801955.1 Conus betulinus
TCCATGAGCGGTCCTCCGCGGGGCTACTCTCCGCCCGGGGAGACGTCGCCATCTTGTGGTGCATCTTCTCGTGCCAGGAGATGGAGGTCTTCATGGCGTGGGGCGGATGGGGAGGCACCTCCACCACCCGGGACAGAAGCCACTCGTGCTCCTCCTCCGCTCCTCTCCGCACCTCCCGCGGGTCCACACCTTGCACGTGCAACGAGCGCTGAGCCCCCCCTTCCACCCCCCTTTTTTCCTGCCGCTTTCCGCGTTCGGGCCAGGACAGGAAGGCTGCCTTCTCGGGTGGAGACTCTTCGAAAAACTTCTTCCTGGCCGTCCGCGGGGACAAGCCTCCGATCTTTCTCCGTGGGAGGGTCGAGCTTCGACCTTCACCTCAGAAGCCCCGGCAGGTGGAGGCCCAGGGCTGGGTCGGGGTGGTAGAGGCGGAGTAGCTGTGGGGAAGAGACGGCTTAGACATCCAGGTGGGCTGCGAGTCCACGGACAAGCTCTTCGTCAAAGTTCGAGTCGGGACGCTTTGGATGACGACACTGAGGTCGTCGTGGTCGTTGTCGTGGCTGTGCTAGTCGCTGTGGAGATGGCCAGCCCCGTAGTGGCAGTGGCAGACGTGGGGAGGCTGGACGAAAACGGTGGCTGCCTGTCACTGGACGGACGGGTTTTGGGACTAGCGGATCGGCGGTGGGGGCTCATCTCTTTGCTCGGGCGATGAGCCCCGCTCCCGGCGGACGTCGGGGTCTCCAGAAACTTCCTGGAGGGCGAAAAGTCCGTCACGTGATGAACGTCAGGCGACGTGGCACGTGATCCTTGAGCGCTGCGCGAGCCGGACGTGTAAGAAGGAGTCTTGCTGAGCGTGTGCGAGGGGGTCAGAGGCGGAGGAGGAGGGGGGGGCGGAAGTGTGACGTCACTGGCTTGATCTTCCAATGACGAACTTCGCTGTGGCGGTGGTTGCGAGCGTGGACCCGAGCTGTCCGTCACGGCTACAGTGACGTCCAGCACGGGAAACATGTCGCCGCCCTCCTGACGTAAGTCGTTGAGTTCCTCGCGAAGAAGCTCCAGCTCAGAACTTGAAAGACTCCTGTGGTAGGAACACCATAGCTTTTGTCATCCATGACTCATTAGTATTGATGTATCGACGTGCAACAATTAGAAACACGATAGACTTCTCATCCATGACTCATGTGCATTGACGTGTTCACGTGCCAAAATTGCCACACTTCTATCCACCTATCAGAGTCTGTACACTATTCATAGTTATGGGGGAAACAATAACAGAGGAGATACATAATCTAAACAAAACTTATATCCTTTCCCTGCCTTTTTTTTTTGTTTTTTTCTTTTTTTTTTTTTTTTAGCTCAAAGACAACATGTATTTTTTTTGTGACGGGGATAAAGTGAAATCATGTCTACTGATTTGTTGATGAACAAAATCTGCAATAATTCTATCCACCAATCAACGTCTGTTTCTATTTATAGTTGTGGGGAAAAACTAACGGTGGAGGAACATCATTATGACAAAACTGATATCGTGTCATGCCTTTTTTCTTTTCTTTTTTTTCTTTTGGCCTGAAGACAACATGCATTTTGTTTCCCTCGGGGGATGAGGATAAGGACAGATGCTGATTCAGAAATGAAGTGTTCAATTTGTCTTTCATTCTTTCTCCGTCATTTGCGGTTTGCTAGATTTATCTCCCCTTCCATGACACCGGTTATTGTCAGAACTCCATCCAGCATAGCGTACAGTACTGGACGATCATAGCTGAAAAACACATCTTCTAATCCATTTCTGATCGTTCAAGGCCATTCACAGCTGTAACAAACTAATACGAGATTATATCTGAAAGTGACATCATGACGACGTGATGTGGACTCTCCTAGTGGATTGCCCATACAGGGGCTGCGAAAGGACGAGCCTGGATGTGGCTGTGAACAGGAGAGAGGAATGAACGGCGGGTTGAGTAATGTCACTGGAGTGGCACAGAAGATCAGACAGCGATAAACAAATAGATCAACACATAAATAGCCAAACGAACTAACAAATCAATAAATAAAGCGAAAATAATTAAGTAAGTACAGACAGAAAGAAAGAAATGATTGCATAAATAGATACATGATATATAAGTAGATTCACAAGTAGATGGACAAATAATTAAATGAAAATAAATAAATGAATAGAAAACATAAATAAACAGCCAAACCAACAAATAAAGAAATGAATGAAAATGAATAGATGTTCAATAAGCAGACCTAACAAATAAATAAATGAATACATAAATATATAGATACATAGATAAATAGATAAATAGATAAATGAAAATAAACAAAATAAATAAGTAAATAAACAAACAAACAAACAAACAGTGTTCTGTGGTCCGGCCTGCTTCTCACCAGAAGCAAAGAGATGCCATACGATGGAACAGTCTGTTCATGCGACACTTCAGTCTCTGATTCTGGTGTCATTTTACCTTTTTGAAAACCACTTCATCTTCCACACAAACCCGATCAATGTAATCTTCAAGGCCTAGAGACCGCGAAATCCTTCTTCTTCTTCTTCTTCTTCTTCTGCGGTCGATTTCTATTTCCCTTTTTTTTTTTTTTTTTTTTTTTTTTTTTTTTGTTGTGTCAAATCTTCAATCCTGTCGCCATGATGAATCCGACAGCCTTCTCGAGGTCTTAACGGCTGCCCCAAAGCTGTATTTGCTCCACCATTTCTTCATCATCATCATCATCATCATCATCATCGTCATCATCTTCGTCGTCATCATCATCAGCTCCTCCTCTTCCTCTCCTCCTCCTCCTCCTCCTCCTCCTCTTCTTCTTCTCCCCTCCTCCTCCTCCTCCTTCTCCCTTCCTCCTCCTCCTCTCCTCCTCCTCTTCTCTTCTTTTCTTTTCTTCTTTTCTTTCTTTCTTTCTCCCCCTTTCTTTCTTTCTTTTTTTTCTTTCTTTCTTTCTTTCTTCCTTTCATTTTTTCTTTTTTTTTTTTTTCTTTTTTTAACTGTACCTTCGGATCCGGGCGCTTCCATTGCTGTCTGTGTTGGTCAGCTGGTCAGCAGCCTTGGTGATCTGGGTCATCGCCTGCAACAGAGAATGGGGCAGTGCAGGGTAAGGTAAGGTAATGGTGCTTACAGCCCAGCCGACCGCAAAGGGCCATATCAGGGCTGTCACCACGTTAAAATCAACTCACAAGTCATTAAAAAAAATAATAATAATAATAAAAAAAAAATTTTTTAAGTTCACACATCTCTTTAAAATACATCTTCTAAAAACGTACCAGGAACTTCGCTAACATCTTTCTTCCGTAAAATCCAGGGTAGGGAGGGCTACCGACAATGCTGTCGACCGTACATCACGTAGTCTACGACATGGCGCACTTACAGACAGACAGACAGACAGACACACACAAGACAGACAGACAGACAGACAGACAGACAGACAGAGAGAGCCTGAATTAAACCGTATGACACGAGTGTCAGATTTCAGCTAATGAGCTGTCGATTCTCTGCCTGAATCAGAATTTCTTTCACACTCCCCGCGGTAAGGAAAACAATGCCGAGTCTACCACTCAAGATGCGGACAGAAACGACATTTTAAACAAGCACAAAATCAATATTTGAAATTAAAAATGAGAAGAAACCAAGTCTTTCACATGCACCCGGCTCAGAGCATATTCTACACACAGACTTTTTCCCACTCAGTTTTGTTTTTTTTTTTCTCCTACAACTTTTATGCACCGTACGTACAAATTCTGTATGGACTATTGCTAATGGGCTTTTTCTTTCGCAGACTTGAGAATGATGAATGCATTAAAAATAGCATCACTAACAAAACGCCGAAACACATTCAACCCCCCCCCCCCCCCTCAAGTATTCCGCCCCATCCCCTTTTCCCAGTCCCTAAACCCTCCCACACACACACACCACACACACACACACACACACACACACACACACACACGCACACACACACTCGCACATCATACACACACACACACACACACACACACACACACACACACACACACACACACACGCACACGCACGCACGCACGCACGCACGCACGCACGCACGCACGCACGCACACGCACACACACACACACACACACACACACACACACACACACACACACACACACACACACACACACACACACATCCGCTTGCGCCGCCATCCCTCTCCCTCCCCACCTCTCCCTCTTCCTTCCTCGTATCCTACATTACTCCTCCCACATTAAGGAAACGTAACAATGGACTCACCTCTTTGATGTACTTTAGCAGATCCTGGAAAAGGAAAGGACAAAATCTTTCATGTCAAGTTAGATTACAGAGTACAAAAAAGAAGAAGAAGAAGAACGAAGAAGAAGAAGAGGAGGAGGAGGAGGAGGAGGAGGCGGAAGAGGAGGAGGAGGAGGAGGAGGGGGTGGTGGGGGAGGAGGAGGAGTAGAAGGAGGTGGGAGTGGAGGAGAAGGAGGAGGTGGGAGAGAAGGAGAAGAGGAAGAAGAAGAAGGAGGAGGAGGAGGAGGAGGAGGAGGAGGAGGAGGAGAAAAAAAAGAAGAAGAAGAAGAAGAAGAAGAAGAAGAAGAAGGAGGAGGAGGAGGAGGAGAGAGGAGAGGAGGAGGAGGAGGAGGAGGAGAATGACAAGCAGGAAGAAGAAGAAAAAGACAAAAATGGTAAAAGACAACGACACGTGAATGAAACAAAGAAAGAGGCACGTAAGCGGAAGGTGGTGATAACTACATAATAATATTTTCATGATATTCAAAACTAACATTTTCTGTGTGAGGCGAAAAGAGCTGCATTTTTTGCTATGTGGGTGTGCACGTACCTATACACTGCAATACAGGACACATAATACCATTTGATTCTGATTGATTTGCGTGTGCGTACATTCATTTATTTCAGAGAAAAATGGAGAAGTATCGATTTCTGCATAGTGTAGGTAGGCACACACCGATGCTAATTCATAGCATTGTTCCTAACAAAGTAAGTCTGTACTCACACCCACACCCACACACACAGGCCTAAACTTCGTTGTGTTTGCTAGTTTACATCCTAAGCTTTTTTAAGCAAACAACTTATTCTTGAAGAGAATACCGGCATATAGATAACAATACAAATAATAACATCTCCGCCAGAAATGACAATAACAAGAAGAAATCCTGATAGTTTGGATGTGTGTTGGGGTGCAAAGTATCCATGACCCTCAAAAAAAGCTTGAAAGACGAGAGAAAAAGAAAACAACAAAACCCAGTAAGCTCCACAAACACCAATGAGATCCTACCAACAACACCGACATACTTTTTTTGACAACCTTCCTATCCAAGTATTCATCAGTCTATCCACCCATCCATCCATTCATCCATCCATCCATTGAATGCAAACCTTGATCCTTGACTGTCTTTTTCGTTGTCGTTGATCTCTACGTAGTCTAGTCCCGTGGCTCTTTCGGTGTTGTAGAAAAGAACTGTGTTATGCTGGCAGACAGCCAGTTCATTTAACGTCGCCTCATCATTTTCTTTATTTATTTGTCACTTGATTGATTGATTGACTGACTACTGCCGTGGGGTTCCCAAAGATTTATGTGTATAAAACAAACTAGAAATGTGAGATTGTTGAATATTTCAAGTTATCTGCATGCTAAAGGTGCCTAATTTCATGACAAGTAAAAAGCCACGCTTCTAACTTACAAATTTCGAAGAAACAAAAATTGATAAAGCTTCGCAGAAAAATCGTACACAGACGAATCACAAGACACAACACAACGCGTTTCCGACCGCTTAGGTCTTCTTCGGGCAAGATACACAACACTCAGGACAACAAAAATGAACGGCAATCACTTTATCTTCATCCAATTCGGCGCAAGACGGGCGTTGAAGAAGACCTGAGAGGTCGAAGCGCGCGTCGTGTTTGTCTTGTGATTCGTTTGTCTACGTTTTTCAGCGGAGCTTTATCAATCATGTTTTTTTTTTTTTCAAATTTGTTTAGAAACCCGCCTGCAGTCGCCTGACTTTTTGCAACCAGATCTTACAAATTTTAATTTCCCGTTAACAAGTTGGGACTTAGTACTTACATTGTGATACTGCTGGAATGGCCGATTTTCATGTTTTGCTGGAAACAGATTGCTATGGCTTTGCTATTTATGTAGTCTGACTCATGGAACAGCCAGTTTTAACCCTTCGCGCTTTTTTTTTTTTCTTCCATCGCATAACTATTGACACAGCCGATGAAACTTTTTGCTGGAAACAGTCAGAATACAATGAATAGTATGTAGTACTTTCATCGTGTGCGTGCTGGAATGGCTGAAGAACAGTTACTGTGTCGCTGTGAATATTCAGAGTTAAGGCTATTCAGACAGACAGACAGACATCTTGTGACTATTGGTATAACAGTTACTGTGTTGCTATGAATTAAGGCTATACAGACAGACATCTTGTGACTATTGGTACGGGCGATTAAACGTGTTGCTATGTGTAGTCAGAGTAAGGGTTCCAGGCGCTTATATTGTGTGACTATCGGTAACGGCCGAGAAAGCGTATTGGTGTGGGCAGTGAGATTCAGTTTCAGTTTCAGTTTCATCAAGGAGGCGTCACTGCGTGCGGAATTAGTCCATCTACGCTACACCACATCCGCTAAGTTCTGGAACCACGCTGCGCTTGATTTAAAACTGATGGGATGAAGATGAGAGAATTTAAACAGAGGGTCTTGTGGCTACGGCTTAGCAGATGTCTGACCTACGCATCAGCCCAACGCGCTGGTCAGACCTTGAGTGCCTACCTACCATTGGGTTGTGCCATTATTATCATTGTATGTGTGTGTGGTGGTTGCACACACACACACACACACACACACACACACACACACACACACACACACACACACACACACACACACACACACACACGTGTGTGTGTGTGTGTGTGTGTGTGTGTGTGTGTGTGTGTGTGTTGGTGTGGGTATGGGTGGGTGTGTGTGTGTGTGTGTGTGTGTGTGTGTGTGTGTGTGTGTGTGTGTGTATGTGTGTGTGTGTGTGTGTGTGTGTGTGTGTTGTGTGTGTGTGTGTATGTTTGTGTGTGTGTGTGTGTGTGTGTGTGTAGGTGTGTGTGTGTGTAGGTGTGTGTGTGTGTGTGTGTGTGTGTGTGTGTGTGTGTGTGTGTGTGTGTGTGTGTGTGTGTGTGTGTGTTGGTGTGGGTGTGTGTGTCGGTGTGTGGGCGTGGGCCCGTGTCTGTGTGTGCGAGCGCATGTGTGTGTATTTGATGTGTGTATAAGCATATACATGTGTGTATGTGTGTAGTACGTGTGTGCGCTTGTGTGTGTGGTGTTGTGTGGGGGGGGGGGGGGGGGGGGGGGGGGGGGGGGGGGGGGAGGGGGGGGGGGGGGGGGGGGCTGCTGGCCCGCGCGTGTCCACGTACATGTGTGCATAAGTGTGTTGTGTGTGTGTGCGCGCGTGTCCGCATGCATGCATGAGTGCGTGCGTGCGTGCGTGCGAGCGTACGAGCGTGCGCGCGCGCGTCCGTGTGTGTGTGTGTGTGTGTTGTGTGTGTGTGTGTGTGTGTGTGTGTCCGCGTGTGTGTCCGCGTGTGTGCGTGCGTGCGTGAGTGCGATCGCGCGCCCGTGTGTGTGTGTGTGTGTGTGTGTGTGTGTGTGTGTGTGTGTGTGTGTGTGTGTGTGTGTGTGTGTGTGTGTGTGTGTGTGTGCAGAAGTGTGTGTGCATGTGTATGCGTATTTTGTGTTTGTGGCCTTGTAAGAGCATACTCCCGTGCACAGTGAGAATTCTACCTGTGGTACCTATACTGTGTGACTGTGGTCACGGTCGATCCCATGTGTTGGTGAGTACTGTCCGAAGGAGGCCTGTTGTACTTACACGGTCAAAGTCGCTGAGGCCAGCGGTGGCGGGCTGTGGTTTGCCTTCCTCTGCGCTCAGAGTGGCCCCTAATTCACGAAGACGCACCAGCTGGTGACAGAGGAGATCATCAAGGAAGTAATTCTCTGCCTTGCTGACTTTGTCTTTTCAACACACACACACACACACACACACACACACACACACACACACACACACACACACACACACACACACACACACACAAATTCACGCGCGTGCGTGTGTGCAAGTGATTGTGTGTGTGTGTGTGCGCGCGCGTCTGTGTGTGTGTGTGTTTGTGTGTGTGTGTGTGTGTGTGTGTGTGTGTGTGTGTGTGTGTGTGCGTGTGTGTGTGTGTGTGTTTGTGTGTGTGTTTGTGTGTGTGTGTGTTCATTATATTTCCCGGCGGAGCGGACGCGCGCGCACACACACACACATTCATTTGCACACACGCACGCACGCGCGCGAGTGTGTGTGTGTGTGTGTGTGTGTGTGTGTGTGTTGTGTGTGTGTGTGTGTGTGTGTGTGTGTGTGTGTGTGTGTGGTGTGTGTGTGCGCGCGCGCGCGCGCGCGCGTTTGCGTTCTGGTTGCGACAGGCTTTCAAACTTAATTTTTGAAAAACAAACACACAAAAAACGCCGCAATCACTAATCACTAATCAGCATGCATGACAAACTACACATAACAAAGACCACAGAGGCGAACAGACGCCCCCCGCAGAGTAGGCAGCCAGACGCCAATGTGGACAGCTTCAACAAGGTTTGTACAGCCTAGTCGCCACATTGCTCCAAGAGCTCAGAAATCAGAAATCTGTTCAAGCGTTTCCAGAGTAAAGACAAGAAAAAGCAGATGATGGTATAGATCCCCCACCCCCACCCCCCCCACCCCCCCACCCCGAAAAAAAAAAACAAGCGAGCGAGCAACCGAAAAAAAAAAAAAAAATCAGTAAATGAATTAAAAAAAAAAAAAAAAACGCGGATTCAAAGAAAATCATAGAAAAGAGGAAATTACTAGCCCAGGACTTCCAAAAGATGGAAGGAGAGGAGGGAGAGGGGTCTATATTTTGTACTGAAAGAGCCCCCGACATCCCCACGTTCGGATTGAAATGCATTGTCCCGTGGACCTCATGCTTGAGGGACTAGCGGATGACTCCACCACGATAATGTTCTCAAGACCCAGTCCTTTGTATACCATCACTTACAACCAGCACCAACGTTGGTCTGGGAGACCTTGAAGATCCCCCTCCCCCCGCTCCGCAGTCCCTCGACTTTCGCTACCAGGATAGTAAGAAACCCATGTCCTACCAGCCGCCGTGGCGAAGTGGTTAGCGCCGCGGACTCCCGGCTGGGTGGTCATGGGTTCGTTTCCCGTGAGAGCCCTGTGGGATTTTTTCTGCCACAACCAGTTCCTACCCAGAGTTGAGTTGGCTATGGGCTCAGTGGGGAAGACTGGAACTACACAGTCCAGATTCATCCACTCCGCCTCTGAGAGTGTTGCTCAAATTCATGACCAACACTGCAGGTGCCTGTATCTCTCGGGCCTGGTTGACGCCGGGATATATAATGAAAGTAAGCGTAGAGTACAGCCCTGTCATGCAGTCTGAGACCGGAATGGATATACGTAGCATCATCTTCATCAACCTCATTCTCGTCAATCAGCATTTAAAAAAAAAAAAAGAAAAAAGTCTCAATTTCTGTGCCGATTCATGCCTTGCTATCATGGTGACCTCAGTTTCAATGTCCTCTCTACGTCTATGACCTTAGTTTGATTCCTTCGGGAACATCAGTATCGGATCATTCATAGGGGCTGTCGTTGGACGGACGTGGTGGCGCCCTCCGGAGGGAGAGCTCACTCACATCGGCTCCGCGACTAAGAAATTACTGTCGTCAGTAGGGGGGCATGGTAGGTGGTGTCCTGCGTATGTTGGATCAGAACAGGCGCCACTGAACACCACCGAAGTGACTCGGCAGCAGTGCAGTGTCTCCTCCGTGGGTTGCCTCTTGACGACTTGACACTGACTGCTCCCTGTGGATTGCCGGTGCCGGGGCTGTGGCTGGGACAGGGGGCTGGGAATGAGCGGTGTGGGTGCGATGCTACTGAAGTGGCACAGAAGATGGGACAGGAAAAAAAAGGAAAGAAAGAAAAAAAGAAAGAGAAAGAAAGAAAGAAGGAAAAAATACCCTTAGATGCAGATCCCGAAAGTACATTCCCCCACCCCCTCCCCCCCGCCTGTCTCACTCTTTCGCGTACTCATCACCCCCCCCCCCCCCCCCCCCCCCCCTGTCTCACTCTTTCGCGTACAATCATCACCCCCCTCCCCCCCCCCCCCCTGTCTCACTCTTTCGCGTACAATCATCACCCCCCCCCCCCCCCCCCCGTCTCACTCTTTCGCGTACAATCATCACCCCCCCCCCCCCCCCCGTCTCACTCTTTCGCGTACATCATCCCCCCCCCCCCCCCCCCCCCCCCCGTCTCACTCTTTCGCGTACAATCCCCCCCCCCCCCCCCTGTCTCACTCTATCACGTACCATCCCCCCCCCCCTCTGTCTCACTCTTTCACTACAATCACCCCCCCCCCCCCCCCCCCCGTCTCACTCTTCACCTACACCTCCCCCCCAATCCCCCCCCCCCCCCCATCTGTCTCACTCTTTCGTCTGTCAATCATTATTTCCCTACAATCCCCCCACCCTCTGTCTCACTCTTTCGCCTTACAATCCCCCCCCCCCCCCCTCTCTGTCCACTCTTTCACGTACATCACCCCCCCCCCCCCCCCCCCCCCATCTGTCTCACTCTTTCACTACAATCACACCCCCCCCCCCCCCCCCCCCCAATCTGTCTCACTCTTTCGCCTACAATCATCTACCCCCCCCCCCCCCCCCCCCCCCACCCCCTCTGTCTCATTATTTCATCTACAATCACCCACCCTCTGTCTCACTCACTCTTTCACGTACAATCACCCACCCTCTGTCTCACTCACTCTTTCACGTACAATCACCCACCCTCTGTCTCACTCTTTCACCTACATCCCCCCCCCCCCTCACCCCCCTCCCCCCCCTCTGTCTCACTCTTTGACGCGTCTTACCCCAGTCCAGATCTCGTCCATGGCGCGCGCGTCACGTGCCTGTTGCTGACGTGTGTCCACCAGGCGTTTCGTCATTTCCGCCCGCTCTTTGCGCGCCTGCTGCACCTCCCGTTCGGCGTATTGCTGGATCTCCATCACCCGCCGCTGCACCGACCCCTGCCACTGCAGGCGGGACTCCAGCTGCCGGAGGTGACGTTAGTCATCAATCGATGAATCAATCAATCAATCAATCAATCAATCATCAATCAAACCAATCAAGCAATCAGTTAATAAACCAATCTACAACCAATCAAGCAATCAAGCAATCAAGCAGCCGACCATTCAATCCCTCCCTCCCTCCCTCACTCGCTCAACCAACGAACCAACCAACCTACCAGCCAGCCAATCAACCAACCAACCAGCCAAGCGATATTTCATTACCACAGGTCAGTCATGGACAATATAGACGATGTTCTGATGTTTCATCAATTTTTGTTCTGTGCGTGGGAAACGCAGCTGGACAATAATTTAGTTGCCTGAAGGAATGAAGCGAAATTTTAAAAAAAGATTAAAAAAAAAAAAAAAAAAAAAAAAAACCGTGTGATAGTCGCGCGCTTTTGAAACGCGATCATTCTCTCCATCGCAGCCTCATGTTCTGTAACCTGCTGCCACGAGGGAACCCTTGATGTCATCGAAGCTCTGAACCTTGTGAAGGATGAATAACATCAGCAGTCGACGAACCGGAGTGTCATGAGACAACAGCAACAAACAACGTCCGAAGACAGCATCACAACGAAGATGTTCAGAACTATATATCAGCAGCCATTCGACCATGTGTCGGTCAATGGCTCAGTTGGTAGAGCACCGGACCACTATGATCGGAGGATGCGGGTTCGAATCTCTGCTAAGCCGTTTTGGGGGGGGGGGGGGGGGGGGGATATTCTCCTCAGGATTACATTTGGTTCTAACTGCCTATCTGGGAGAAGTCTTTGACTGAGACTGTAAACATTGTTCTACATTGCACATGGGATTTCAGATCAAAATCACTCCCCCCCCCCCCCCCCACACACACACTCATATACACACACACACACACACACACACACACACACACACACACACACACACCCTGCACGCGCACACACACACACACACACAAACCAACACACACACACACACACACACACACACACACATACACGGACCACCACCACCACCACCACCACCACCACCACCCTCGCCCCTATCCACCCTACTCTCCATCCCCCAGCCCCATCTCTACCTTCCCCACCCCACCACCCCACCACCCTCAATCTCTCCACGATCTCCCTCCCCCCCCCCCCCCCCCCCCCCCCCCGCACCCCCCCACCCCCCCCCCACCTCCCCCAGAACTCAGTACCTCAGCCAGTTGTTGCTCCTTCTCCCTCCTTTCTCTCTCCCAGCACAGCCGTTCCTTCTCCATCTCGGGCCACCAGGAGGCGCTGGTTCTCCTCCGCTTCCTGGCTGCGTGACGTCAGCTGTTTCTGCAGGTCCAAAGCGAGGCTGTGGGCCTCCGAGAGCAGCTTCTGCTGGTGGGCTCGCTCC
>JADBJO010003382.1:160000-162500 GCA_016801955.1 Conus betulinus
CCTTCGTGAAAGCCTTTGGATCTACAGGGGATCCTCCCAACAGAGCAGCGTATGACTGTACCTTCGTGAAAGCCTTTGGATCTACAGGGGATCCTCCCAACAGAGCAGCGTATGACTGTACCTTCGTGAAAGCCTTTGGATCTACAGGGGATCCTCGCAGCAGAGCGCGCCCTATGACAAGCCAGCGTCATGAAGGCATCTGGCTGTCACGTTATGGACCAACATGACTCTTTCTAACCCAAACCAACTCACACATACTGCTGTCACAAACGACAGTAGATGTTTGACGCCGCGATACATTAGGAGCGTAAGCGTGAAATACAGCTCTGTCATGCAGTCTCAGACGAGAATGGAAATCCGTAGCGTCATGTTTGTGTCTCCTCCTCCTCCTCCTCCTCCTAACCAGCATAAAAATCCAAAAGTCTAAAATTCGGTGGCCCTTCATGCCCTGCTCTCATGGTGACCTCAATTTCGATGTCGTCTCCACGTCTGTGGCCTTGGTTTGATTCTGTCGCGGAATCGCCGATATCGGAAAATTCATGACGACTGTCGTTGGACGGACGTGGGGGCGCCCTCCGGAGGGGACAGCTCACTCGCGCCGGCTGTGCAACCAATCGATTCTTGTCGTCGGTAGGGGCGGCTTGGTAAGTGGAGTCCTGCGTGTGATGGATCAGAACAGGCGCCACTGAACGCCACCGACGTGACTCGGTGACAGTGCAGTGTCTCCTCCGGTGGGTTGCCTCCTGACAGCTTGACATTGACTTTTCCATGTGGATTGCCGGTGCCGGGGGCTGTGGCTGTGGACGGGGTGTCGGAATGAACGACGGGGATGTAATGCCAGTGAGGTGGCACAGATGATGCAACGAGCAAAGAGAGAGAGAGAGAGAGAGAGAGAGAGAGAGAGAGAGAGAGAGAGAGAGAGAGAGAGAGAGAGAGAGATTGAGTAGATCTACAGAAGGGCAGATCGAAGCTCTTGGAAGAGTGCCACAACCTGGAATCCTGTCAGCAGTTGAGACATGGGCACAGCCAAAGCATCATCCATTACCAACCAGACTCAGCTCACTAACCCTGCTCTGGCCCAGTGCTATGGAGAGCTGCAGAAGGTTTTACCCCCCCCCCCCCCCCCCCCCACACACACACACACACACACACACAAGGCTGGATTCGTCCACCGGGGTGGTCTACTGCACCAGGACCTCAGCAATCACCCATCCACTACAAACTGTCCCGACCACATACAGAACCTAATAAGCCAATTATTGAAAGCATGCATTTGACAAAATAAGTGATTGCTCGTTCTTCATGTTTGTTGTCCTGAGTGTTGTTCATCTTGCCTGAAGAAGTAAGACCTAAGAGGTCAGACCTAAGAGGTCGAAACGCATCGTGTTCCGTCCCGCGATTCGTTTAGCCAGGTTATTCGGCAGAGTGATTTCAAAATACCTTTTTAAGACCAGTTATTGAAGGCAGGCACCGCTGTTCCATTTTGAGGGACACGTGCGAGTCGCAACAACCACACCACAGGCTGACTGCCCGCTGGACCTGGCCGGAGATCACCCACGCCTTAAAGCTCTCCTTCCCCAGTCTTGCTGGTCGAGCCAGCCGTCATCAGACAGAAGACTGGAGACACCTACCACGACCGCATCACTGGTGTCCTCGGCTACTGCTGTGTGTGTGTAAGAGTTTAGGACTGAGTTGTCTGTCAGGGATTAGGCTTAGGGATTTGGGGGCTGCAGCTAACGCTCTGTGTGTGAAGGTTTAGGACTGCGTTGTCTGTCACGGATTAGGCTCATTGGGGATTGGGGATGCAGGTGGGGGGGGGGGGGGGTGGGGGGGGGGGGGCTGGTGGGTGCGGGTGGGGGTGGGGAGCAGGGGGGAGGGGGGGGGTGGAGGCGCGGGTGGAAGGGTGAGGGTGAAAATAAGGGTGGAGGGGTGGGAGTGGTTGTGACCAAGAGGTGGGCGGGGAAAGGGTGGGGCCGGGGGTGGCGGGGGTCATTACTCCCTTTTCGACCCTCCCCTCCTTTCTGTCTGTCTGTCTGTCTGTCTGTGTCTGTGTCTGTGTCTGTGTGTGTCTCTCTCTCCCCTCCCTCTCTCTCTCTTGATTTACTATCATGTTGATTGCTATGTGTGATTATTATGTGTTCTGTATTTCTATCTTTTTTCAGATCATGCTATTCGATAGATGTAATGTTTGATCATGCAAATGTATGTATGTGCGCATGGTGTTTATATTTGAATTGTAATGTTATTATTTTAATCATCATTATCATTCGTTACTATTGTTATTGCTATTATTATTGGGTATTTGTCATCATTATCACTGGGTGCGTAGCGTGCTTGGAATGGATTGTGTGACAGGTGGGTGTTGGGTAATGGTTGGGGTGTGGAGGGTTTTTTTGTGTTTGAAATGAAATGCTTCTTTTTTTCATTTTTGAGGGCAAAAATGATCGTTCAATTACTGGCCTTCATGAGGGCAATAGCCTATACTAAATAAAACATCACA
>JADBJO010003382.1:167500-172500 GCA_016801955.1 Conus betulinus
CACACACACACACACACACACACACACACACACACACACACACACACACACGTGCGCGCACGCGCGCGCGCGCCTCTTTAAATATACAATAAGCCATTGTGATAACATTAGCGGTGCAGGCTGAAGTTGGGAGGTTCCGAGTTCCAGTCCCTTCTGAAGTGTGTATTTGTAGACGCGTCCTTCCTCAGCCAGCTCATGCCTGCAGCTGTTCAGTGTTTTGTGGAAATGGAACGGAGAAATTGGAACAAATCTGTGGGAATGGAATGGAGAAATTGGAACAAATCTGTGGGAATGGAATGGAGAAATTGGAACCAATCGGTGGGAATGGAATGGAGAAATTGGAACAGATCTGTGGGAATGGAATGGAGAAATTGGAAACAGATCTGTGGGAATGGAATGGGGAAATTGGAACAGACCTGTGGGAATGGAGGGAGAAATTGGAACAAATCTATGGGAATGAAATGGAGAAATTGGAACAGATCTGTGGGAATGGAATGGAGAAACTGGAATAGATCTGTGGGAATGGAATGGAAAAATTGGAACAGATCTGTGGGAATGGAATGGAAAAATTGGAACAGACCTGTGGGAACGAGGGAGAAATTGGAACAGATCTGTGGGAATGGAATGGAGAATTGGAACAGATCTGTGGGAATGGAATGGAGAAATTGGAACAAATCTGTGGGAATGGAATGGGGAAATTGGAACAGATCTGTGGGGATGGGAATTGAGAAACTGGAACAAATCTGTGGGAATGGAATGGAGAAATTGGAACTAATCTGTGGGAATGGAATGAAGAAACCGGAACAGATCTGTGAGAATGGAATGGTGAAATTGGAACAAATCTGTGGGAATGGAATGGAGAAATTTGAACCAATCTGTGGGAATGAAATGGAGAAATTGGAACAGAACTGTGGGAATGGAATGGAGAAATTTGAACCAATCTGTGGGAATGGAATGGAGAAACTGGAACAAGTCTGTGGGAATGGAATGGAAAAATTGGAACGAATCTATGGGAATGGAGTGGAGAAATTGGAACGAATCTGTGGGAATGGAATGGTGAAATTGGAACAAATCTGTGGGAATGGAATTGAGAAATTGGAACAAATCTGTAGGAATAGAATGGAGAAATTGGAACAATTCAACCTTCATCTCACTTCCTAAATCGCAGCGTCTCTGAGTTTGCTCAGATTTTGGAACCAACGTTTCCAGTGTCACTAAATCTGAAACCTGGTTGAAGCAAGATATTACACTAAAAAGCGCAGAAGCTGCAGCTCCGTCGTGCAGTTTCAGCTCCCAGACTAGAACTGGAAAACACCATCTTATCTTCATCGTCCTCTTCGATCGTTCAGAAATACAGATTCTGTAGTTCTTCATGCCGCGCTCACGTGATGACCTCAGTATTCCATTTCCATTCCCTACACATGGTGAAGTCTTGTGTACAGTCTTTGGTGTAGTTGATGAGAGATTCGTCAAATGGGCATGGTGATGACTTCTGAAGTATGCTGTCTGGAGGTCACCACGGGGGATGCCTTTTTTTCCAATTACAAATCCCCCCCCCCCCCTTCCCCTCCACCCCGCCCCCCTCGCTTCTGGCAGATCTCTGCTAGTAAGGTCCTCTTTTCTGTTCGCACTCTCCCAGACTCCATGAAACCTTGTTCAGAGGTGTCAGAGGTGTCCCACCTGGTGTGATCTTTCAGTTTCTGAGGGAGATGAACACTTTTCATCTGATCTAAGATTTTACAGTATAACAATTTTTTAACAACATTTCTGGTGTGCCTTTAGAACGTATTTAATCAAAGGGTTGTGTGAATGAGTTTTTTGTTTTTAATATGACTTGTGGGTTGACTTCAAAGTGGTGACAGCCCTGATATGGCCCTATGTGGTCTCCATGGCTATAAGCAACATTACCTTACCTTTAGGACTCCCGTTTCCGTTCGCATTTTTCCTTTTTTTACCGTCCTCGGCTTTTGTTCTGTCTTTGTTGACCATTCTCCCGTATTTGTTCCGAAAACTCTCTTTCACAGTTATCGTCTGGTCACTTACTAATACAAGATGTTTTGGTGGGGGTGGGGTGTTTTCTGTGTTATTGTTCTTTGTAATTGGCAACGATGTAAACAAATGAGTAGACACCTGCTGCCGACTCTGCAGTTTCCCACATGACGGTATTAATATACTATTGTTACATTCCACTCTTTTCATTCATCTTTTACTTTTCCCTTAATCTAAGAATGACAACTTACGCAGAATAACATGTGCGCTCGCATTACGGCCTAACCTTATCCGTCATTAGTTGCCAAATCATCTATTCCACGCAAAAAGAGTCTTTACTGTGTCATACTTTGAATTACTAATGTTAACACTCTCTCTCTCTCTCTCTCTCTCTCTCTCTCTCTCTCTCTCTCTCTCTCTCGATTTAACCTCCTTCCCCTACGTATTGACGGCTCTGAAAATACTCTGTAATAGTAGGGGAGTCGATATCAATAGAAAGTTGTAATCAGACTTGCAGAAGAAATCTCTCGGTCACAATGCCTTTATGAAATAACTGTCCTCGGCAACAGGGCTTTGTAGGCGATTTCCTTTTCATGCTTAGAAGACCGAGCACTTGTGAACGCTACAGAGGTAAGCAACAGGCAAGTGCAGTCATCTCTGGCTCCCAAGATGAAATGACTAATAATTACACGCCCTTGCGTCCAAGATGAGATGACTAATTAATTACACGCCCACAGCTCCAAACGAATGCCGCTTACGTCACCAACTCGCTTCGCACAAACAGAACACACAGAACAAAGAAAGTGATATCGCCCAAGAAAGATAACTGTTCCAAGCTTGCCCATAATTATACCCACCACGTAACAAACGTACCACCAACAACAACTGAAGAAACAAACTAGTACAAATCGACATTAATTCAAGACTGGCACAGCCTTTCTTTCTTATCTTGAGTAAAGTCAGAGGACACAGGCGAACAGGAATAATGACAACTAACCTTGGTTTCACGGCGGAAAGGGGGGGGGGGGGGGGAGGGCGGTTAAAGACTTTTATTGCAGATGGGAGTTTGCGGAGGCGCAGATCAACGACCTGACAATGATAATGATCTCTCGCTGTGAACTGCTCTCAGCGTAAGGCCTCTTGACTGGGCCCAGAATGACAGGCATGAGAGAAGTGCTGCTATGACAACAGATGCTGTGAGGTTGGGAGAACTGAACAGTGTCGATTCTGGCTTTGCTATGTTCTTGTTTCCCATCATCCATATTATAATATATATATATATATATATATATATATATATATATATATATATATATATATATATATATATATATATATATAAAGCGGATGTGGTGAAGCGTATATGGATTGGTCCGCAAGCTGCGACGCCTCTTTGATGAAACTGAAACTTACCGTTGCAGAAGGCAGGTAATTCAAAGGCCAATCACTGACACTGTTCTTACCTGTGCAAAGGGGCACAGTGGTCTTACCCGGTGCAGAGGGCACAGTGTTCTTACCGGTGCAGAGGGCACAGTGTTCTTACCGGTGCAGAGAGCACAGTGTTCTTACCAGTGCAGAGGACACAGTGTTCTCACAGGCGCAGAGGGCACAGTGTTCTTACCGGTGCAGAGGGCAGAGTGTTCTTACCGGTGCAGAGGGCACAGTGTTCTTACCGGTGCAGAGAGCAGAGTGGTCTTACCGGTGCAGAGAGCAGAGTGGTCTTACCGGTGCAGAGGGCAGAGTGGTCTTACCGGTGCAGAGGGCACAGTGGTCTTACCGGTGCAGAGGGCACAGTGTTCTTACCGGTGCAGAGGGCACAGTGTTCTTACCGGTGCAGAGGGCACAGTGTTCTTACCGGTGCAGAGGGCAGAGTGTTCTTACCGGTGCAGAGGGCAGAGAGTGTTTTTTTACCGGTGCAGAGGGCACAGTGTTCTTACCGGTGCAGAGGGCAGAGAGTGTTTTACCGGTGCAGAGGGCACAGTGTTCTTACCGGTGCAGAGGGCACAGTGGTCTTACCGGTGCAGAGGGCACAGTGTTCTTACCGGTGCAGAGAGCAGAGTGGTCTTACCGGTGCAGAGGGCACAGGCACAGTTCTTACCGGTGCAGAGGGCACAGTGTTGTTACAGGCGCAGAGGGCACACTGTTCTTTACCGGTGTAGAGGGCACAGTGTTCTTACCGGTGCAGAGGGCACAGTGTTCTTACCGGTGCAGAGACACAGTGTTCTTACCGGTGCAGAGAGCAGAGTGGTCTTACCGGTGCAGAGAGCAGAGTGTTCTTACCGGTGCAGAGGGCACAGTGTTCTTACCGGTGCAGACGGCACAGTGTTCTTACCGGTGCAGAGGGCACAGTGTTCTTACCCGGTGCAGAGGGCACAGTGTTCTTACCTGTGCAGAGGCAGAGTGGTCTTACCATTGCAGAGGCAGAGCAGACATGACGCTGTGTTCTTACCGTTGCAGAGGGCAGAGTGGGTCTTACCGGTGCTTAGGGCATAGAACTCAAAGAGCAGTCACTGACGTTGTGTTCTTACCGTTGCAGAGGGCGTTGCCGCGGCCTTCAGACGAGCTGCTCGTAGAGCTACCAGGGACCCCTCAGGTTCTACACTGTTTTCCGGTGTCTTGTCCGAATCCTCTTCCGTCTGATCGGAATCTAGTTCCCGTTTGTCCAGCTGTGGACAAGGCAGCCAATCAGATACCGTCGTTTGATATCCTGCCCCGTTTCCGGGACTGTCTCATTGGTTTGGGATGATTAAGGGACTGACAGGAGTTGGAAAAAGTCTGGGACTGACGAACATGCTGACAACATGCTAGTGTTGGCACGCGCGCGTGAAGAACGCACCCACGCATGCACCCATACACGTATACACAAACGCACAAACAAACAAAGAAACACACACACACACACACACACACACACACACACACACACACACACACACACACATGCACACACACATAAACACGCGCGCGCGCGCACGCACACTCGCATGCATGCACGCACGCACGCACGCACG
>JADBJO010003382.1:185000-187500 GCA_016801955.1 Conus betulinus
AGAGAGAGAGAGAGAGAGAGAGAGAGAGAGAGAGAGAGAGAAATGTGGTATGTGGCCTGTAAATGTTGTTGGGCAGACTCGAGCATTCAGAGTAAACAAACTTGCGAAACTCTTCAGTAAATCGGTTGTTCATTTGATCGGTTATCATGTGTTATCAAATTCTGGCTCAAATGTAACCTTTGCCCCCCAAAACGCTTGCATGCATCAGACAGTGGTTGGGTGCAACATGTGAACGGTGGCGTGTGCCCTGTGAAGAGTGTTGAAGGAGGCTCGGGCATCTAAAGTAAACAGATTTGCGGAACTCTTCAGTTAATGACACCAAAGAGAGCTCAACTTCCTGCCACGTAAAACAGGGGGTTCACTTGACTCATTGAAGCGACGTAGCTCCATCATTAACTGCATTTTTTTTTCTAACTTCGGGCAAAGGAGAGTACTGCCGGCTATGTCAAGCATTCTCGTGTGAAGTCTCGATAACAACCTGTAAAATTTATGAAGAAAAAAAAAACAACAGTTCCATAAGGATGTAAGTGATGACACTGAGAGTGCAAAAGTTCCTACCACGTGGCCGCGGTTTTACGTCTATCCAAATCAGTGATTTGAATGTTCAAATATTGGTGTGTCAGATGTAAGAGGTTTTCTATGGTCAAAATACACACCCTTGGAGATATATCAGTATAAAAAGGTGCATCAGTATAAACATAAAAAATAACGCGTGAGTGAAAACAGCTGTTATCGTGGCTCAAGTTATAGTCATGTAAATCGAGTGGCCCCATTCACAGTCCCAACTTGGCAGCACAGCTGGTGCTCAGCTGTAGTCGACAGTCCTGACAGAACCTACGCACAGCAAGTTGTACATCATTTAAAGCATCAAACATTTATAAAACATGTTTTGTAAATGTAGAGAGAAATCAGCTTAGTCTTGACTATGATAACAAACCACACAGATGTCAAGGAAACAGCCAATGCTTGATACAGTCATCAATTAACTGCCAATTTCAAACGAACACGTGTGACCATGGCAGAGACTGTACGGTGAATGTTACAGTATCAAGAAATCTCAGCAGAAACACAGAGTAAATGCTGCTCTGTGAAATAATCTTATCTGCCGCTTCAGATTGAATCTTGCTCTTGGAACGCCTCTTACTAAGAGGCTGTGAAATAACGGATACTGGTCTACACAGGTATTGAACCAGAGACTGCACATCCAATGCCGTTCTATAATGACACTCTTTCCAGAGTCATTATACTAAATGGTGTGTGTTTTTTTTTTCGGTGAATTTTACCAGACTGGATACTGCAAGTTGACTGTTGTGCCGTAAAAAGAAAAAAAATTTTGCAAGAGACTGTATCTTGAATGTTGCTACTTCACAGAATCTCACAAAAGACAGCACACTTCAAGAAGCTTTGCAGATGCTGTGAAGTGAATGTTGCCCTGTTTAGCAGTCTTTTGAGAGATCATACTACATGTTGCTCTATTAAAACAAAATCTTACCAGAAATCATATAGTCAATGTAGCC
Organism: Conus betulinus; assembly: GCA_016801955.1. Classification (NCBI taxonomy): domain Eukaryota; kingdom Metazoa; phylum Mollusca; class Gastropoda; order Neogastropoda; family Conidae; genus Conus; species Conus betulinus. The sequence continues at coordinate 186,518 of JADBJO010003382.1, forward strand.
CTTTTAAGGACTATCAACGAAGATCATATTATAATCATTGAATGTTACTTCTGTCGAATTATCCTCTCGATGACTGACTGAGTACTGTGTATTACTCTATCAAAGAATCATATTAGTGAATTTGCTCCATCAAACGATATCACCAGGGACTGCATACTGAATTTAGCTATATCAAAAAAAAATTCTTATCAGAGGCTGCATGCTGAATATTGCTCTATTAAATAAGTTTAGCAGTCGTGTGTGAGTGATACCCTACAAAGAAATCTTACCACAGACCGAATAATAATATCACTGTATCAGTAAATCCTACCGGATACTTTTTAGTGAATGTCACTCTATCACGGAATCCTACCGGGACTGTATAGTGAGTATTCTTATTGCGGAATCATTCTTAGGTCTATTTAATGAATAGAAGACGAGAGTGTATATTATATTCTAAGCGACTGTCGGAAATCTCGTCGTATCCTTTTGAAAGTGTCTGGAACGAGAAACAACAACTGATACAATCATCACCATCAAACAACAACAACAACAACACAAACAAACAACAACCAATACAATTCCAAAATTTCATCCCAAATCAAGTCTTGAAGATATCAGTAAGCACGGCGACGCCAGCGAGGTTTAAGAAGCAGTTAGCAAAGAATACCACTGTGAGGCCTTTCATGCCCTGCTCTCATGGTCACCTCGCTTTGCCTTTCCTTTCCACCAATTTTGAAAATAATTCTTAGTGAGTCCACCGAGCAACATGGACAAACCAACGACAAGACAAAACACAACGCGTTTTGACCTCTTAGGTCTTCTTCAGGCAAGACCAACAACATTCAGTACAATGGAAACGAAGAAAAAGAGCAATCACACATCGGAATATTGAATCTCAGATGGTAACTCACTTCTTCCTGTAGGAGCTCCTTCTCTCTGTGACAGAACAAACTTATCATCATGAGCTTTTGAGAGAAATGATTCGCCATACTATTTGCCAT
>JADBJO010003382.1:197500-200000 GCA_016801955.1 Conus betulinus
GCATTTTCTAATTTCCCTGTGAAAAGGTGCGAATGAGCGAGCGAGCGAGAGAGAGAGAGAGAAAGAGAGAGAGAGAGAGAGACAGCGAGAGAGAGCGAGAGAAGAGAGAGAGAGAGATGGGTGAAGGGAGGAGGGGACAGAGAGAGAGAGGGAGAGAGAGAGAGAGAGAGATGGGTGAAGTGGAGGGAGGGAGGAGGGGACAGAGAGAGAGAGAGATGATGGGGGGGGGGCAAGGCGAAGGGAGCCTGGGAAATCAACAGTGTCTATCTTCCTGTGAACATCATCTTGTCAACAATAAACAGGTGATCGTTTTCCTTCCCACTTAGCATTCGTTTGCCCTGAAACGCGCTGAACAGAAACCAACCACTCTCCCCCACACATAACACCACTGCAGTCCCTTAAAAGTTACAGACAGCAAGTAAGGTCAGCATTTAGAAGATAATGGGCATCTCTACACACGGCCACATATGCCTGAAAGAAAACCCACAAGTTTCATTTCGCGCAAGTTATTTTGACAACACAACCGGCCTGCTGGTTCTTGCTACTGTTGTCAGGCTGAAGCAGGAACTGCCAGCCGATTTCTAAATAATGTTGCTCAACACACAACCCGTCCTCCCTTCTTCAACCCCCCCCCCCTCCCCACACTAACCAACAACAACAGCAACAACAACACCAACAACAAAATGAGGACGAAGAACCATCAATAGGAAACAAACAGAAGAAACCACTGAGAGGACTCTCTGACTTGAAAAAAACAAAAAAAAAAAACACACACACAAAAACAACACCAAAACAACCATCGGAAAGGGAGAATTGTGTGTGTGTGGTGTGTGTGTGTGTGTGTGTGTGGTGTGTGTGTGTTGGTGTTGTGTGTGTGTGTGTGTGTGTTGTTGTGCGCGCGCGCTCACAACACACAACACAACACACACCCACACACAACACACACACACACACACACACACACAACACACATCCACGCACGCACTCGAAGCATACACAAGCACCGCACGCAACGCTCGCAAGCCCTCACAGCTGCGCCCCGGCATAGCCGGCATGCACAACTAAGACAACCAGTACGGCACGCACACGCACAACGCACACGCACACGCACACACACACATACACACACAGCACACACACACACACATTGAAAACAATCAGAACCAACCAAGTCAAACAAACAAACACGAACCACGCCCATCCTGTCACCCCCAAATTTCCCGACTTACTCTTTCCCCTTACTCCTTACGTTCCTCCTCAGCTTGCTCACTCCCTCCTCAGCTGACAGAGAGAGTGGAGGCGAAGCCACACTGCCTGACCCCCAAAACACTACCGGGGGTGTCCATCCTTGCGTGTCCCCGTCCCCACCCGCCACCCCCCCAACACCACACCAGTAACAGCCAGAACACAACATAAACAGCACCACCCCGCTATAGGTGACCGGACGCACAGTCTACCCTGCAGTGAGAGGACAAGAAGAAGAAGAAGAAGAAGAAGACCGATGCAGCTGTCGTTTCTCCACTTGGCTGTTCACTCCTTTCCCACACTAACCCTTCTCCCACCTCATATAGGGAGAAGAAGAAAAAGAAGAAGAAGAATAAAGAATAAGAGGAAGACCCAGATTACTCTCTGCCACTTCCTTCCGCTGTGAAACACCCTCAGTAGGGAGGAGAATACACATCCCGTTTTCCCTGCACTAACTTAACCCGACCGCTCCACAAGCACAACCTCCGCCACCCGCGAGCCCCCCAACCACAAACGACCCACCTCAGACCCGAAGCCCAAGAAGCAGTAAATCTGGAATGATAAGAACAAGAACAACGCATCCAAATGTAACGTCTTTCAATTCTCTCTGTTCCCTCACCTCACAGCTTCACGCTGTGCAACACCCCTCAGATAGGGGATGGAAGAGGACGAACATCCCCCCAGTGTCCTGCTCTAATTACTTACCGCCACTACCGCGTTGTCTTTGTAAAACATCTTTACTACCGATCCATCCAACACAGCAATAGAGGAGATACCCGTATAGATAGAGCCTAGATTATATTTTAGAGATATAGTATGATCGGGAGTGGTGGGAACAACAACAGTAATTAACAGTGTTATCTTCCTTGTAATATCATCATGTCAAACAAATAAGCAGATCAACCATTTTCCTTCCCACTTAGCATTCGTTTGTTCCGAAATGCGCAAAACGCAGAACCACCAACAAAACAAACCAAACCACTTTCCCCACATATCGCCAGAACTGTAGTCCTTCAAATTTTACTGACAGCAAATACAGTCAAGCATTTTGAAGATTATGATCATCTAATACGGCCACATGTACCTGAAAAAAAAACCACGGGTCCCGTTTTACACAAGTTACTTTGACACAACAATCGGCTGGTGGTTCTTGCTTAATTAAGCTTGAGATTTACTGTTCTCAAGACTGAGCGAGCGAGAACTACCAACCCATTTTCTACATAATGTTTGCTCTCAACAACACGTCCTCTACTCA
>JADBJO010003382.1:210000-220000 GCA_016801955.1 Conus betulinus
GCCTTGTGTGTTCATTTTAGGTCGTTTTGCTTTGTGCTTCTCCTGCAACCAGAACAGCCTTGTGTTCATTTTAGGTCGTTTTGCTTTGTGCTTCTCCTGCAACCAGAACAGCCTTGTGTTCATTTTAGGTCGTTTTGCTTTGTGCTTCTCCTGCAACCAGAACAGCCTTGTGTTCATTTTAGGTCGTTTTGCTTTGTGCTTCTCCTGCAACCAGAACAGCCTTGTGTTCATTTTAGGTCGTTTTGCTTTGTGCTTCTCCTGCAACCAGAACAGCCTTGTGTTCATTTTAGGTCGTTTTTGCTTTGTGCTTCTCCTGCTTCTCCTGCAACCAGAACAGCCTTGTGTTCATTTTAGGTCGTTTTGCTTTGTGCTTCTCCTGCAACCAGAACAGCCTTGTGTTCATTTTAGGTCGTTTTGCTTTGTGCTTCTCCTGCAACCAGAACAGCCTTGTGTTCATTTTAGGTCGTTTTGCTTTGTGCTTTCTCCTGCAACCAGAACAGCCTTGTGTTCATTTTAGGTCGTTTTGCTTTGTGCTTCTCCTGCAACCAGAACAGCCTTGTGTTCATTTTAGGTCGTTTTGCTTTGTGTTTCTCCCGCAACCGGCAACGACCTTCAATGTCATTTTATGTCATGTTGTTTTATTGTGTGTTTCTCCTGCAACACCTTTTTTTTTTTTTTTTTTTACATTACCTTTCAGTTTTGTTTCATTTTATTTCTCCTGCAACCAGGAACAACATTTATCTTTTTTCTTTATTTTGTTTTATTTCATTTAATTTTACTTCATCTTATTCTATTCTCTTGTATTTCATTTGATCTATATTCTGATTAAATTGAAAATGAAATGAGGCAGGGAACAGTAAACAACAAACAGTAAACAAGTGGGGTAGCTTTTGCTCCCGTAAGGAAACCTAACACAGAATAACTTTATTCAAGACTGGCACAGCCTTTTAAACTTGAATAAAGTCAGACAAATACAAAGACGAACAATCTAATGAGGGGGGGGGGGGGGAGGGGGGGGTGAACAAGCGCAGGCCAACAACTAAATTGTCTTCATAGTAATGACTTGGCAAAACTTTGGACTTAAGAGGGGGGGAGGGAGGCGGGAGGTTTGAAGATGTAGAAACTGGGAACATGAAATTAAGAAAAATATATTGCAGAAAGTTACTCTGTATAGGTTTTCCTTATGGGAGCAAAAACTACCCCACTTGTTTACTGTTTGTTGTTTACTGTTCCCTGCCTCATTTCATTTCCAATTCTTTTTATTCAATCGAGGTTACTTGTATTTGTTTCTGTCTGTCTTTGTGTGTTTGTCTTGTGATCTCCCTTGCATCCTTGGGTGGCTCCTCAAGCGTAGGCTCAAAGATTGCCCCCTACATTTCATACTATTTGCATAATATCTGTAGTTTTTCAGCAACATTTTTTCCTCCCCACACTTTCGTTTAGTTTCATTTACTACACCTCACTGGCTGCTTCGGGGGTGCTATTGGATTCTTTTTTTGCACCCTTGGTGGTGAGAACACCATGGTATTATGGACTATGGTGTGTCTTTATTTGACGCCAGGAGCGCAGATACAACCAGCCGTGTCTCCCTGATGAGTTCGACCCAGCAGACGAAAGGCCTCGCAGCAGGAAATACAAATATACCTCGCAGCAGGAAATGGCCTCGCAGCAGGAAATACAAATATACCTCGCAGCAGGAAATACAAATATATCTGCCTTCGAAAGGGATTGCGATGGTTCACTTATGCAGCTAATGAAGAGTTTTAATATCTGCAATATATTTTTTTTTAATTTCATGTTTCCAGTTTTTACATCTTCAACCTCCCTTCCCCCTCCTTAAGTTCAAAGTTTTGCCAAGTCATTACTATGAAGATAATTTAGTTGTTGGCCTGCACTTGTTTTTCCCCCACTATTAGATTGTTCGTCTTTGTATTTGCCTGACTTTATTCAAGTTCAAAGGCTGTGCCAGTCTTGAATAAAAGTTATTCTGTGTTAGGTTTCCTTACGGGAGCAAAAACTACCCTACTTGTTTAATTTTAATTCATTTGATTTTATTTTATTTCATGCTATTTCATTCTGTTTCATTTCATGTTTTTGTTTTATCTTATTTTTTCTTTTTATTTAATTATTTTTATTTATTATTTTTTTTTTTTTTTTTTGCTATTTCGTTCTAGTTTATATAATTATATTTCACTTCACTTTACCTTGTTTCATTTTCTTATGTTTTGTTTTTATTTCCTTTCTTTTACTTTATTCCATTCCGTTTTCTTTTAATTCGTTTGACTGACCTCTCCTCTGATTGGTGGAGAGCCGCAGAGCTGACCTCTCCTCTGATTGGTGGAGAGCCGCAGATCAGACCTGACTGACCTCTTCTCTGATTGGTGGAGAGCCTCAGAGCAGACCCGCGACACGGCGGAAGCTTGTCTTAATCCGGGCGTCTTTCAAACAACAGTGCGCTTTGCTACAGCCTGCGGCTATAAAGCGTGCACACCAGCGAGCTGACACACACACAGCGCCACATCCAGAACATTGCTTTGCATCTCGCGCTGTGTGGCAGAACCATGATCTTTGAAGCCCGCCTTGAAGGTCTGCTGGATTCAGCTGTGGCCTGGCCTCTGGTAGAGGAAACATAGATGGATCTCGCCCCCCCCCCCCCCCCCCCCCCCCCCCCCCCTTTTTTTTTTTTTTTTCTTTCTAAATTTGGTTTTTCTTTAGGTTTCTTAGGTGGAAAACGAGCCGTGGTTTCCTCTTGGAATTTAGGCTTTATCCCAAAATACAAGATCATGATTAAGTGTGTGGGCCAGGAAAGTGAAAATAATTAATATGTGACTTGTGGACTGTGTCATAAGAAGAGTAGAAGGATTTGGGGATGAAAAGTCCAGTAGACAACAGGAAAGGTGGGATGGGGGGGGGTGGGGGTAGGAGGTGGCAGCAGACACGGCAGGGGGAAAGTGTCATGTAATTATGCTTGCACAGCGAAGGTCATCGATGTCTTCTGCGAATCGAACGTTTGTGATGGTTCTTCCCCCATTGCTGACAGTGCTGACACGATCTTCAAGTAAATCAGTCTAGGCATGTTTCATGGATCTGTCAAAAAAGTGAGGGAGATATGAGGCAGCCCTGAGGAACCCCAACTGAAGTATGGAATCATTTTCTGATAGCACCATGTATGAGTTTACCGCACTCATCGTTATGGAGCACAGTCGTTGGAGAGTATTGATAAGGTTCGGCCCAATGGGAAATTCTCTCTTGTGGCCCACAGTCTCTCCTGTCAGACTGTCGAAAGCCTTCTTAAAGTCTACGAAGACGTAGTATAACTCATTCTATTGCCGGAGATGTTTTTCGCAAAGGGTACTCAGGTTAAAAAATATGACGATGGTACTTTTGTTTTTGCAGAATCCTGTCTGCTCTTCAGCAATCATGGCGTCTGCATGGGTTGATATCTGTTCAGAATGATTTCCATCAGTACTACCTTTGCGTGGCTGATCAAGCTTATACTGTGCATGCTTGAAACCAGTTTCCGAACTTCCTCAGGAGACTGTAACAACCAAAATCACCTTTAAAATTATCACAGAGAAAGCATTTTTTTTTTTTTTTTTTTTTTTTTGGGGGGGGGGGGGTGGGGGGGGGGGGGGTATACAGGTGCCCTGTCTCTAAAGGACAGGGTAAAAATTTGACGCTTTAAATTAAAGTCCTATCACAAATTTCCTTTGTATATGTGGACAGCATAAAGCACATGATAACGTTTTTTTATGTAATACATTTAAACGATTTAATCCAGTTCTGTTTGTGTATGTGTGACAGAGGACGGACAGAGAGACGGAGAGAGAGCGAGAGAGAGAGAGATGAGACGCGAGATGAGAGAGCGAGAGAGAGGAGAGAGAGAGATGGAGTTGTGTGTTGTGTCTGTGTGTGTGCGAGAGAGAGAGAGGAGAGAGAGTAAGAGTGTGTGTGTGTGTGTGTGTTGTGCTTTGTGTGTGTGTGGTGTGTGTGTGTGTGTGTGTGTGTGTGTTGTGATATTAAGCTAAGTGGAAGATATACAACGAAAAAAAAAACAGCGTGCCAAGCATGTACGCACACACGCGCGCGCGCGCACGCACACACACCACACACACACACACACACACGCACAACACACACACACAAACACACACACTCTCTCTCTCTCTCTCTCTCTCTCTCTCTCTCTGTCTCTCTACTACCCCCCACATCCAACCCCAACCTTCACCCCCCCCCACCCCCCACCCCACCCCCCTCCGCACACCCCCACCACACACATCAAGAAACACTCACAGCCCACCCCTTTCCCAACCTGCAAGTGTTTCTATAGTTCCTGTTCAGCGGTTTCACACACACACACACACACACACACACACACACACACACACACATCACAACACACACACACACACACACACCACACACACACACACACACACACACACACACACACACACACACACACACACACACTAACACACACACACACACACACACACACACACACACACACACACACACACAACACCACACACACACACACTAACACACACACACACAACACACACACACACACACACACACACCACAACACACACAAACACCACAACACACTAACCCACACACACACACACACACACACAAACACACACACAACACACACACCACACACATCACAACACACACACACACACACACACACAGCTCACGCCCGTCCCCACCTGCAAGTGCCTCTCCAGCTCCTGCTCCGCCGTGGTCCGCCCTCTCCCTGGATGATGTCCAGCAGGTCAGGTTTGACAGCACGCTGTTCTTGTCGTGCAGCATCATGTCCAGACTCTTTCACCAGCTGCAGCTCCGTGCGTTCGCGCCACGTCCGGACGTGTCTTTGCAGCTCGGTGCGCAGGGACGCGATCTCGCGAGATTTGGGCCTCCTGCTCCTCCCTTGAGGCGTTTGACCACCAGCAGGACATCGTCTGCAGGTGGGACAGCAGAGAAAGAGTGATTGTTTGTTGGATGAGTGACCTGTGAGGTTGAGAGATGAAGAAGTGAGATGGAGCGATGAGCAGGAGAGAGAGAGAGAGTGAGAGACGAGAGAATGAGAGAGAGTGCATGAGGAATGAGGACGAGACGAGTGAGATGGAGAGGAAGCTGCATGAGAGAGAGAGAGCGGGAATGAGCGCAGGGAGTGGAAGGACCGGGGGGTGCCGAAGGGAGATGGGAGGAGAGAAGAGAGAGCACGATGAGACAGTACTAGACAGATTAGACAGCAAAGACAGGAAGAGATAGAGAGGAGAGAGGAGAGAGAGAGAGAGAGCGTTGAGAGAGAGCGAGAGAGACCGTACCGAGACGCGACCGAGACGAGTCCGACAACGACCGACCGACCGACCGACCGATCGACAACAGCCACAGACAGACAGACAGACAGAAAGACAGACTTGTGTGCGTGCAGAGGACAGAGACAGCAGACAGAGAAGACGAGAGATGATGCGGGCAAAAATCAAAAGAAACTTTCAAAGAAACAGGACTACTACCGCCCAACGACAGAAAGAACACCACAAGTTACAAGGAACAAACGTTTTCCACTCTCTTTGGGTAATTCTTCAGGCAAGACCAATCACATCATCAAGACGATGAACACGAAGAACGAACAGTCTGTCACTTCTCTCCTCAAACTGGGTAGCGCACGGCCGCATGTGGAATGGAAACGAGGCTGATGGGAGGGGACCGGAGACAGACACTGGTTTCAAACAACAACAACAACATAGTAATAATAATATAATAATAATAATAATATCAACAACAACAACACAAACAACACCAACTATGATGATGATAATAATGATATCATCAATATTAATATTATTTTAATATTATTATTTATTTTCTTGAAAAAAAAAACGTTTTTTCTTGAAAATACGTCATGCATTTATGGCATATTTTGGTTTTGTCTTCAGCGAAGTACTACTAGGGAGCAAAAATGTGTCAATGTTATATGAATATAATGAATGGATGATTGGCTTTTCCGCCCAGATGAATTTCTTGCCCCAAAAAATGCCAATTACTTTACCTTTATTCGCCTCCCCCCCCCCCCCCGTCCCCCCACCCCCCTTGCACGGATCCCATTGTGCCCCCATTTACACCAGCACCTGGGAAAAACACTTGAATCTGTAACCCCCCTGCCTTCCCCCCCCCCCATATGACATCCCCTTCCTTGCCACACACACACACACACACAACTGTGTTTGTCCTGTCTGTCCTGACTGTCTGGCTCTCTCACTCTCTCGTGCCATCTCTCTCTCTCTGCGCCCTAAAGGCTTCCCAAAATTTACACTCTCTCATGCATGACCGCTTTTTTGCTTGGTGAGGAAAAAACAGTACATTGATTTTTCACCTGGGTGTAGGTTCCATCCAGGACCTTCCAAAATCATTGACCTATTAACCTCTAAATAAGTTGCGACAATCCCCTTCTCGTCTCTTTCTAGTGACTCTCTTTCATCTCTCTCTCGACTTTCTGTTGTGTTTGTTTCTTGTGGGCTGTCTCTGTCTGTCTGTTAGCTCTTGTTCTTATCCTCTCCTTCTATTCTTTGCTTTTCTGATCTCTCTTCCTCTGGCTCTTCTCTCTGCTTCTCTCCTGATTGGAAATGACCTCCGCTCCTTGTTTCCTCCTTCCTTTGCTTCCCTCCTTACATTACATTCATCCTTCATCCTTCACCCGCTTAATGTTGTAGTCCCTACTCAGGGGCGAGAGGATCCTCCCCTGGATCCTAAAAAAAGTCTTTCATACAGTGCCTTTCATTATTCAATCCTTCGTAAATAAAGAATCTTCCTTGTCTTCCCTCCCCTCTCTATCGTCTCCTCTCCTTCCTCCTTCTTCCTTCCTTCTTGCCTTTCTCTCTCTCTCCTTCTCCCTATCTCCTGTGTTCCTTTCTTGTTATCTTTTCTTGCCTGGGTTCTTGCTTACACCTTTATTCCGTCCCTCTTCAAGCCTCTTGTTCCTTATCCCTCCTCCCTTCCTTACTTCCTTCCTTCCTTTCTTCCTTCCTCGAAGTTGCCTCCTTCCTTCCCTCCTTACTGAATCCTTCATTCTTTCCTTGCCTTCCTTGAATCTTAAGTGATTATACCTTCCATTCCTTTGCTTCATTCCCCTCCTTCACTACAATCCTTCATTCAATCAGGCCTTTCTAACTTCCTTCCTTCTTCCTTCCTTCATTCCTTCCTTCCTTCCCGTCCTTCCTTCCTTCCTTTCCTTCATTCCTTCCTCCTTCCATTCCCTTCATTCTCTTTCATTCTTCCATCCTTTCATTTCTACTTCCTTCGTTCTTCCTTGAGTCCTTCCTGCCGTCTAAACTCGCATTCCTTAAATTTCCCTCGCATCTTAGGTCGCGCGATTTGCGTTTTCCGGACTTCTACCTTCATTCCTCTTCATTTCGTACTTTCCATGTACTTCATTCGGTTAATTTAACTGACTTCTCTCCACTCAATCCTGCAAAAAGACTTAATAATTCATTCATGTAATTCAGTCATTCCTTCATTTTTACTATCCGTCCGTTGCCTACGTCCGCCCTAACTCATGGCCTTCCTTTTCTTACATGTCATTTCTTAATTACTTACTTATTCCTTCCTTCCTATTCCTTCCTTCCTTCCTTTCTTCCCTCTTCCTTCCTTCCTCCTTCCCTCCTTCCTTCCTTCCTTCCTTCCTTTAACTTTTTCCTTTCCTTCACCCCCCCCTCCTTCCCTTAATTCCTTCCTGTCATTCATTCCTTCTCATTTCTTCCTTTCTTACTTCATTCCCTCAACTTCCCTTCCTTCCTTTTTCCTTCATTACCTTCCTCCTTACTTTCTTCTTCATCCCCCCTTTCCTTCCTTCCCCTCCCTTATTCCTTACTTTGTCCTTCCTTCCTTCACTTAATCCTTTCCTCCTTCATTTCTTCCTTCATTCATCCTTACCTTTCCTTCATTTCCTTCTTTCCTCCCTCTGCCTTTTCCTTTATTTCCTTCCTTATCCTTTCCTTCCTTCTTCCTCTCTTCCTCCTTTCCTTCCTTAATTTTGTTTTTTCCTTCCCTTCCTTTCTTTCTTCCTTTTTTATTCTTCTTTCCTTCATTCCTTCCTTACCCCTTCATTCCTTCCTTTCCTAGTACTTCCTTCCTTCTTCTTCCTTCCTTTCCATTCCCTTATCCTTCCTTCGTCCCTTCCTTCCTTCCTCCTTCCTTCCTCCTCCCTCCTTCCTCCTTCCTTTCCTTCCTTCCTTCATTCCTTTTTTTTTCTTTTTCTCTTACTTCCTTCCTTTCCTTCATTCCCCCTTCCCTCCTTCCTTTCCTTTCCTTACTCCTTTCTTCTTTCTTTCTTTCTGCTTCCTTATCTTCCTCCTTCCCTCCTTCCGTCCTTCCCTCCTTCCTTCTTTCCTTCCGCACCTCCCTATTACTTCCTTCACCTAGTCCTTCCTTCCTTTTCTTCCTTCCTTCCTTCCTTCCATTCCCTCCTTCCTTCCTTCCTTCCTTCCTTCATTCCTTCTTCCTTCTTCCTACCTAACCTTTCTTAGATTCTTTCCTTCCCTCCTTCCGTCCGTTCTTCCTTCATTCCTTCCTTCCCTCCTTCCTTCTTCCCTCATTCCTTCCCTTCCGTTCTTCATTCCTTCCTTCTTCTGCTTCCGTCTGCTTCCTTCTTCCTTCCTTAATCCTTCCTTCCCTCACTTCCTTCCTTTCCTTCCTTCATTCCCTTCCTTCCTTCTTCCTTCTTCCTTCCTTCCTTCCTTCCTCCTTCCTTCTTTCCTCCTTCCTTCCTTCCTTCCTTCCTTCTTCCTCCCTTCCTTTCGTCCTTTCCTTCCTTCCTTCCCTTCATTCCTTCCCTTCCTTCTTTCCTTCATTTCCGTCCCTCCTTCCTTCCTTCCTTCCTTCCTTTCCTTCCTTCTTCCTTACTCCCTCTTCTTCCTTCTCCTTCCTTCCTTCCTTCCTTATTCCTCCTTCATTCCTTCAGTACTTCCTTCCTTCCCTCTTTCCTTCCTTCCTTTCTTCTTCCTTCATTCCTTTCTTCCTTCCTTCCTTCCTTCCTTCCTCCTTCCTTCCTTCCTTCCTTCACCTTCCTTCCTTCCTTCCTTCCTTCCTTTCTTCCTTCATTCTCTTTCTTCCTTCCTTCCTTCCTTCCTTCCTCCTTCCTTCTCTTCATCTTCCTTCCTTTCTTCCTTTCTTCCTTCCTTCCTCACTTCACTTGCCTTCCTTCCTCCTTTCTCCTTCCTTCTCCTTCATTCCTTTCCTTCCTCTTCTTCCTCCCCTCTTCCTTCCGTCCTTCTTACTTCTTCTTCCTTCCATTCCTTCTTCCTTCCTTCCTTCCTCCTTCCTTCATTCTTCCTTCCTTCCTTCCTCCTTCTCCTTCCTCTCTTTCCTTCCTTCTCATTCCTTCCTTCCTTCCTTCCTTTCTTTCTTCTTCCTTCCTTTCTTTCTTCATTCCTTCCTTCCCTCCTTCCTTCCTTCCTCCTTCCTTCCCTTCCTTCCTTTCTTTCTTTCTTTCTTTCTTTCTTTTCTCGTTCTTTCTTCCTTCCTTCCTTCCTTCCTTCCTTCCTTCTTCTCCTCCTTTCTCCTTCCTTCCTTCCTTCCTTCCTTCCTTCCTTCCTTCCCTCCCTCCTTCCTTCCTTCCTTCCTTCCTTCCTCCTTCCTTCCTTCACTTTCTCTGTTGCTTGCTTTCTTTTTTTTTTGTGTCTTGCTTCTTATTTTTCACCAAGACGTCTATTGCTCAGTCACTTTTTCTTTCTTTTTCATTCTACTTCTTTTTTCTTTCTTTTTTCTCTTCTTCCCTTTCTTCCTTTCTTTCTTTCTTCTTTCTTTCTATCTGTCATTCCTCTTTTTTTTTTAACCAGGACTTCTCTTGACTCAGTCATTCATCTGACCTTCACCAGTCTAATCTAGCCTACCTCCAAAGAAAACAGCAATGCTTCACACAGGAGTTTGGCAAACGATGGGTTAGTTCTACTGGAGGGAAAGGGGGTGCGGGGGTGGGAAGGGACGG
>JADBJO010003382.1:235000-237500 GCA_016801955.1 Conus betulinus
TCTGTGGCTCGTTGCTCTCATCAGCACTGCTTTTTTGCCTCCTCTCCCCCTCTCTCCCTCTCTCTCTCTGCTCGTGTTGCTCTTCTCTCCACTCTCTGCTCCCCGTGCGTCACTCCTCTCTTCCTCTCTCCTTTGCTCTCACTCTCGCCGGTGCTCTCTCGTTCCTCTCTCTCGTCCCGCTCCTCCTTCCTGTTTGTGCTCTCTCACCGCTCCCTCTCTCTGCCTCTCCCTCTCTCCTCTCTCTCCTCTCCCGTCTCCCTCTCCTCTCCTCTCTCCTCCTCTGCTTCTCCTCTCTCTCTCCTCCTCCATCTCTTCTCTATCCTCCCACTCACTTTCTCTCATCTCGTTCCGATCTCTCCTCTCACCTCCTCCTCTCTCTCTCTCCCTCTCTTGCTCTGTGCTCTCTCTCAGTCCCCCTCTCTCGCTCTCTCATCTCTCTCTCTCTGTAGTGTGTGTGGGTGTGTGTGTGTGTTGTGTGTGTGTGTGTGTGTTTGTGTGTGTGTGTGTGTGTTAAGTGTTAGTTTTGTTAGTGTGTGTGTGTTTGTGTTAGTGGTTTGTGTGTAGTGTGTGTGGTGTGTGTTGTGTGTGTGTGTGTGTGTGTGTGTGTGTGGTGTGTTGTGTGTGTGGAGAGAGAGACAGAGACAGGAAGAGAGAGACAGAGAGAGGCAAGCATGCAGACAGACAGACAGACAGACAGAGCGTGCTTGCGTGCGTGCACGTGCGTGTGTGTGTGCGTGTACACGTGTGTGTGTGTGTGTGTGTGTGTGTGTGTGTGTGTGTGTGTGTGTGTTGTGTGTGTGTGTGTGTGTGTGAAAGACAGACAGACAGACAAACAGACAAACAGTCGACGGACGACAGACACGATAGAGACAGGAACAGACAGTCAGATAAAGACAGAGACAGATAGGGAAGAGAGTAAGAAAGGACAAGAAGAACAGACAAACGCACAGATACAGAGAGAGAGACAGACAGACAGACCAGCAGACAGACATAGTCTAAGAGAGAGAGACAGACAGACACAGACAGACAGACAGATAGACAGACAGACAGACAGACAGAGTCTAAGAGAGAGAGAGAGAGAGAGAGAGAGACAGAGAAGAGAGAGAGAGAGAGAGACCGAGAGAGACAGAGAGACAGACAGAGATAGTCTAGAGAGAGAGAGAGAGAGAGGAGAGAGGAGAGAGAGAGAGAGAGACGACAGGACAGACAGACAGACAGACAGATAGACAGACAGACAGATAGACGGACAAACAGACAGACATCGTCTAAGAGAGAGAGAGAGAGACAAACAGACAGACAGATAGATAGGCAGGACAGACAGACAGACATGGTCTAGAGAGAGAGAGAGAGAGAGAGGAGACAGACAGAACAGACAGACAATAGACCTAAGAGAGAGAGAGAGAGAGAGAGAGAGAGACAGACAGGGACAGACAGACAGACAGACATAGTCATAAGAGAGAGAGAGAGAGAGAGAGAGAGAGAGAGAGAGAAGAGAGAGAGAGAGAGAGAGAGAGAGAGACGGAGCGATCGTCACAATACGTCTTAGACTGAGCGATCGTCACAATACGTCTTAAAGCATCGTCTTTGATGCATCCGTTTTACTACATTGCTATGGATTGAAATCTTCTCTAACGGATCAACTCCTATTATATCCTAATCGTCTATTGGTGCGTTTTATTATACACTTACACTCCGACTTCTCCATTCTTACTGATTTGAAAACGGTTTGTTGATGCTCGTTCCTGCTTGTTTCTTCCTGGATTTATCTCTTTGATTGTAATGGTTCGCTGCCGCTCGCATCATTCTTCCGTGTTCAAAACAGTTATAGTGTTTTGCAGTGGTTCCATATTACTCGTACTGAATAATTTCTCCTCGATTTATCTCTTTCGCAAGGGTGCATCCTAGTTTATAATGATTCCTCCGTAATTGATGACCTTTTATTGTCAAAATGGTTCACAACAGCTTGTACAATTCCTCATTTACTGATACCGTTCGGTTGATTTGTGTCAGAAGGATCCGCTGCTGTTTGTGTAACTCCTCCACGATTTATTCCTTTGTGTGTATTAAACCATTTCGCTGCCGCTTCTCATCTATGATTCCGCCATCCTTTTTGTACTCCCAGTTCTTATAGAACAGGGAGTACTTTACAATGGGAACGAAGAAATGGTGTGTGTGTGTGTGTGTGTGTGTGTGTGTGTGTGTGTGTGTGTGTGTGTGTGTGTGTGTGTGTGTGTGTGTGTGGTGTGCGTGTCTGTCTGTCAGTCCGTGGTCAACATGTGTTCCACTCGCTCCTGACAAAACTGCTGGACCGATTTTTCTGAAAATTTGTAGGTATGTCATTATGGGTCATGGATGATGCCCAATGTTTTATTTTTATCAGAATACCGTTACTAACGGCTATAAATGATAATTTCGCGATGTACAGTTTAAGCAATAACGATTTAAAAACTTAAGTGCAACCTAGTTGTGTAAGCTCCTGGGTGGGATAGTGGTTAGTATC
>JADBJO010003383.1:0-5000 GCA_016801955.1 Conus betulinus
TATTTCAACAGTATTCAATTTCAAAGGAGATGATGTATGGTTTTGATGACATTGTTTATCGCTGTTATTAAAGTAACCTGTTATGGAACCCAGGTGGGAAATAAATGACGATGACAATGAGGATGACGAAAACCTCGACCATGATTACTATGTACTATAGATCTCTGGAACACGAGTCTATCGATCCTTTTTTTTCCCATAATCAATTACCTACGTACGGTACTGTTAGACTTAATATGCTGTTTTTTCTTTATTGGAAAAAACATATTCGCTTACGAATAGAGGCCCTATTAGGAAAAAAAAAAAAAAAATAATAAGTGGAAGATATCGTCGTCCTTCCCTTGCACATAGAATTTCATTTTCGGCGTTTGTGGGCAGGCAAAAAATGGGTAGAAGACAAATATTTGATTTTGAAACGCTTGTGCGAGGAGAACGATAGGCCCCCCCGATATTGACGACCGGCGTTCCAATGAGCTGCGTTTACATAAAATTTAAGCATCCTGCCTCCTCTATCTCTCTCTCTCTCTCTCTCTGGTTGCAACCTTAAGCGCAGACTGGGCAATGTTGTTGTTTCTTGCCACCAGGGCATCTGTACAATGAATACGGAGGTCAGTCTTGCTGAACGCGAGATCTAACACAGATTATCTCTCCCGTTATATATACTCCCATCGAATATTTCCGCACATCGTAGAGGAAGACGAAGGAGGAAAAACAGGCTGGAGACTGTGTGAGAAGAGGGAGCAGAAGAAGAAGAAGAAAAAGGAAAGAAGAAGAATTTGCAAAAGAAACAATTCCTATTCAATCAATCACCCCCCCCCCCCCCCCCATTTCAGTTCTTCCACACCGCCCAACCCACTCATCTTCCCGCGAAACATCACGCCTCGACCACTCTCCAACCCTTCTCTGCTGACGTCAAAGTATCACACACACACACACACCGCAACACACACAGCACACATTACTCACCCGAGACACGACACACAACACACACGCACCACACACACACACACACAACACACACACACACTAGCAAACCACACACACACACACAACACCAGACACTATCCACACCTAATTGGTCCAGGACCCCCCCCCCCCCCCCCCCCCCCCCACCCCCCCCCCCCATGGTCTGAACGACGACCGTTCCCAGATATTGGACATTCTTCCTCACCGTAATGGCGGTTCCTTAACCACCCAGGGGTTCACTCTGCGATCGTCAACGCCTACACAGCCGTCATGGTGCGATAACAATTCTCCTTCTGGCCTCTGAATTAGATTGAGGGAAGGCACTGTTGGCATAGGCTGGTTCACATCTGGATGTCTGTCTGCCATGCCTACCCCCCACCCCTTCTCTCTCTCTCTCTTCTCTCTCTCTTCTCTCTCTCGCTCTCTCTCTATCTATCTAAATTCTTCTTTTATTCTCGTATCATTATTATTCTCGTCTTCTTCTTCTTCGTTTCGTCATCATCCATCATCACATGAGAACATCATCATCATCATCATCATCATAATCTCATCATCATAATCATCATATTCGTTTCTCTCTTCTTCTTTTATTCTGACTCTCATTCTTTCTTTTCGTATCCTCTCCTCTTCCTCCTCCCTCATCCTCTACCTCACTACGCATCCTTCGTCTTCTTTGATTCTTCTTTTTTCTTATTCTTGTCTCTCGGAACTATTTTTCTTCTCTTCTTATTCAGACTCACTCTGACATCACTGCGTTTGAGGGGATAGACCGAGAGATGGAGAAATAAAAAAATGTACGTGGAAATTTTAAGGGGTGCCAAAAACTTCTGGAAAAAAGCAATGCAGTATAAGACCACACACACACACAACACACACACACACAAAAAACACCACACACCACACAACACACACACACACAAACACCACCACACAAGAAACCGCCACTCAAATACCTTAAGAAAGTAACACTGGGTCGCAATCGCTAGTGCATCAAGGCAGACATGAGGCAAAAAGACAAGATATTCAAGAAACAAAGCACAAGCAAAGAAAACGTTGAAGACGTAGAATGGGGATGACGAAGATGACGAGGAGCAAGAGGAGGAAGAGCAGAAGAAGAAGAAAGAAGAAGAAGAAGAGGAAAGAGACAATAACTAGCATGGTGTGGCCCACCATCATCAATCCCTGCAGCCTGGATTCTCCTGAAAGTCAGCAGGAGACAGCAATGGTGCCCCAGCATCTGCGCGTGAAGAGAAATGGCATGGGTCTGATGAATGGATTTCTTCTGCACCCACACCTCCTGCGTGTCACGTTTCCAAGTTCCGCTCGGTCCATCCTTTTTCCTGTTCCAACCTCTGTCCCCCCTTCTGAGAGCCTCTTCGACCCTCCATCTTCTTTTTTTCAGCAACATCCCACTTCTGCTGACCCCTCAACCTGTCTTTCGTCCTCTCCAATCACTGTGAGGTGGTGGAAGAATGCAAAAAAAAAAAAAAAACCCAATCCGTTTGTCTATGTTAAAAGTAAAGTAAAAGAATGGGAAGACGAAGAAGAAGAAGAAGAAGAAGAAGAAAGCAAGAAGGAAGAAGAAGAAGAAGAAGAGAGAAGAAAGAAGAAGAAAAAAAAAAGAAGAACAAAGAAGAAAGAAGAAGAAGAAGACAACAAACAACAACAACAACAACAACAACAGCAGCAGCAACAACAACAACAACAACAACAAACAACAAAACAACCAAGAAACAACAAGAACAAGAAGAAGAAGAACAAGAAGAAGAAAGAACTAGAAGAACACAAGAACTAGAAGAACACTAAAAGCAAGGAGAAGAAGAAACATGAAGAAGATAAGGACAAGAACGAGAGAAAGAACAGGAACAACAAGAACACGAAGAGAAGAAACTGTCGTCAGATTCAAACGTCTGCCAAGTTTGTTTTGGAGAAGCGCTAACCCAAGGTTCCCTTGTTTGCTTCTAATGAAATGTTCACCAAAAAATGAAGGTTTTGAAATGGACGGAGATTATGCTGGGATCGCAATTTTACAGTGTGTCCAGAAGAAGAAGACGACGATGACGATTCGATGCCGACGACGACGACGACGACGTCGACGAAGTAGAAGAGAAGGAAGAAGACAAGAAGAAGAAGAAGAAGAAGGAGAGGAGGAGGAGGAGGAGGAGGAGGGAGGAGGAGGAGAACAAGAAACAAGAAGAACAAGAACCAAGAACAAGAACAAGAAGAAACAACAAACAATAAGCAAAGGCCAGACTTCAAAAATAAAAAGCAAGAAAAACATCTACAACACACAGAGAGTTTAAAAGAAGAAGAAGAAGAGAAGAAGAAGAAGAAGAAAGAAGAGAAGAAAAATAGAAGAAGAAGAAGTGAAGGAAGAAGAATAAGAAGAAAGGAAGAAGAAGAAACACAAACATGAGACAAAATCACCATGAAGAAAACCCTGCACCTTATATAGATACCTCGGCACCATGATCAATGCCTACAGCCTGAAGTCGACAGAAACATCAGCAGGGCAGTGCCCACGTTGCCCCGGATCAGCCCTTGAGGTGAATGGAATGGCTTGATGAAGTGACACCTTCTGTAGCCACCGCTTCCTGCCTGGTCCCTCTGCACTTCACACATATCCCACCTCCCTTCATTCAAACCGTTGATGTTGTGTGTGTGTGTGTGTTGTGTGTGGTGTGTTGTGTTGTGTGTGTGTGTGTGTGTGTGTGTGTGTGTGTGTGTGGTGGTGCCTATCTATCTGGTGTGGTGTGTGTGTAAGAAGGTGTGTCTGTGTGCGTCTGTGTGTAAGTCTCTCTCTCTCTCTCTCTCTCTCTCCTCTCATCTCTCTCTCTCCTCTCTCTCTCAGCTCCTCTCTCCTCTCTCTCTCCTCTCTCTCTCTCTCTTTTCGCTCTCTCCTCTCTCTCTCTCTGTGTGTGTTGTGGGTGGGTGTGTGTGTGTGTGTGTGTATGTGTAAAGAATGTGTTTTCCTCTCTGTGTGCGTATGTGTGCTCCCCTCTCTCTCTCTCCTCTCTCTCCTCTCTCTCTCTCTCTCTCTCCTCTCCGTCCTCTCCCTCTCATCTTCTCTCTCTCTCTCTTCTCTCTCTCTCTCTCTCTGTATCTGTTGTGTGTGGTGTGTGTGTGTGTGGTGTGTGTGTGTGTGTGTGTGTGTGTGTGTGTGTGTTTCTCTGTCTCTGTGTCTCTCTGTCTCTGTCTCTGTGTCTGTCTGTCCACTGTCCTCCCTGTCTGTCTGTCTGTCTGTCCTGTCTGTCTGTCTGTCTGCTGTCTGTCTCTGTCTCTTCTCTCTCTCTCTCTCTCTCTCTCTCTCTGTGCCCGTATGCAAGAGATGAAAAGACCATAGATATACAGAGATGTACAATGAAAATGTGTGAAACGTGTTCACAAAGCTACTAGGCAAAAAACCAAAGCACACACAAACAACAAAAAGAAGAAAAAACCCAACTATTCCCCCCCCCCAAAAAAAAAAAAAAAAAAAAAAAAACAAAGATCTATAAATCATCTAACAACCAGGACGTGCTCTTGCCTCAGAACAGAAGGTGAGAGGGGGGAGGGTGGGTGGGCGAAGAAACACCTTAAGAAAAGAAGGAAGAGCAGGAGAGTGAAGAAGAAGTGTGATGGGGTGGAAGAAGAGGACGAAGAGTAAGAGGAGGAAGAGCAGAAGAAGAAGAAGAGGACAGCTAGCATGGTGTGGGCCAGCATATCGATCCCATCCCTGCAGCCTGGATTCCCCTGAAAGTCAGCAGGCAGACAGCAATGGTGTCCCAGCATCTGCACGTGAAGACAATGGCATGGTCTGATGAATGGATTTTCTTCTGCACACCAGCAAACCGTCCACCTGCCTGCCCCCCCCCCCCCCCCCACCCACTTCGCAATTCGCTCCTCTCCATCCTCCTTCCTGTCATCCCCAACTACCCCTCCCTCTCCCCCTAACCCCTCCGATTGTGGTTGAAAGCCTCTCTACCTTCGGCTTTCAGCACGCCCAAGTCATACGGATCCTCAACTGTATTTGCTTCTTTGACGGTAATCGAATC
>JADBJO010003383.1:10000-12500 GCA_016801955.1 Conus betulinus
AATTATATGATTCCTGGACTGCCAAAAAATATACAAAATGTAGAACAAAGTAAAAACAAGACCAAAGCAACTTCTGCGATAGTTGATACTGCTACTTGTGACTGCCTCTTCTACTGCACTAACATAGAGCACTATGTTGTCGTTCGTGTGTTATTTTGTCCCCATATAATTAATGAGGATATTACGACGGGTTAACAAATAACAACAAAACCATACAAATCAAAGAGGTAGTGCACTAACTAACGCATAAAACATAGGCACTCGCCCCCAAGCGCACACACAGGTGTGCGCAATAAGAACTGATTTTCGTAGCTGTGCAAAATATGGGCTTTACGGTGCAGCCTTGAAACCAGTACATATGATACTGCAATATGGCGAACACAAACACACTGAGAGTACCAATAAGAAAAACCACGCTGTCCGCGCGTTGTGTGAGTTATGGAGCGTGCATCGTGCATGCGTGCGTGTGTGTGTTGTCGGTTTGTGTGTGTGTGTGTGTGTGTGTTGGGTGTGTGTGTTGTGTGTTGCTGTGTGTGTGTGTGTGCATGTTCTGATATTATGGGTGTACTACTGGAGAGACAGACAGATGGGCTAGATCATCTTAAAGTGAGTGGATTTTTTTTTTTAATTTTTTCCGTTCACAGTTTACGGATACGGCATCCGTTACAGTGTCCGGCCAAACTTATTCGGCCACAGCAGACTGGCGGGTGAAACCTACGAGATTTGTGACACCGCAGAGGCTTGCTCATTTTGGTTCCCTTTCCCTGTCAGTCGTGGGATCCACATCACGCACAAACCGTTCCCACGTTGGCATTACGCTTTCCTGAAATGCTCGATAACCATGGGCAAGGCATTACCTTCACTCTCCGACCTCTGTTCTGTTAATACGAAACTTCTCTCTTCACATTTCTATGTGCGTCCTCTATCTCGGTTGTTGCCAATCTTAGTCGCCTTAGGCATGGGTCTTTACCTGCTTCCAACGTGACTTTCCAGCGTACAAAACAAAAACAAAAACAAAACAAAACAAAGCCGTGAAAAATTCACGACAAATGATGAGAACGGCGGACACATCCTTACGCTATCTTGTCCGGTGCGGCATCGGTCGCTACATGCTCCGGTCAAAACAAAGTTTCTTCTTCTTCTTCCATAAAAGCTGGTTCACTCAAAAATGAGTAGGTCACCAGCGCGCAGTGTTGCCGTAGTCGTAGTGGGGACACATGGGAGTCATGCCCTGTACATGTATGCTTGCAGCACGAGTTATGTCGTATTGGTAACAGAAACACTAAGCGGGCCAATTAAATGGCGCAGAAACTGCGGGATTTCTCAAATAACGGGTGTGCAACTCCTGGAACAATGTTAACGCAAAAGAAAAGTATCTTTAAGTACCTTTAACTGCACTCTCCGAGACACACAGTTAGGCCTAAGGCAGTTCAGCTCGGGGAGGGGAATGTGGGGAAACGAGGGGGAGGTGCGCCATTAATCATCTTTATTTCTTTTTCTGTCGGCGCATTCCAGAAGGCTACAACCGATCAGGAATGGCAACAGTGATCTTGTACAGATAACAAGAGAAGTAACAGAGGGCTTTGTTGAGTCAGTGGTTAAAAAAAAAAATCTTAACAAGAAAAGCAATTCCGACTCCCTCTGCTGGGCTGCTATGGAACGTGGGGGGGGAGATGGGGATGGGTGAGAGGCCCCAATAGCGCGACATAGCCCAAAGGCACGACCCCGAAAGCCCACGTTTTGGATAGCCCGAAGACGCGACCCGGAAGAGATCAAGGCTGACCACACAGCACCCAAAAGAGCGTCAGTTTGTTGTGAGTTTGGGATGCTGCTCGCTTGTTTTGTTCGCCGTGCAACGTGTGGTGTGTGTGTGGGTGTGTGTGTGTGTGTGTGTGTGTGTGTGTGTGTGGGTGTCTGCGTGCGTGTGTGAGTGTGTGCGTGTGTGTGTGTGTGTGTGTGTGTGTGTGTGGTGTGTGTGTGTGTGTGTGTGTGCGTGTGTGTGTGTGTGTGTGTGGTGTGTGTGTGTGTGTGTGCGCTGTGCGCGGCGCGCGCGCGTGTGTGTGTATGTGCAAGCGTGCGTGCATGCGTACGTGTGTGTGTTGGTAATTTGATTCGGAAGTTCTTTATTCTTCGTCATTGTGAACTTGCCTTTGACCACTGATCGAAGAAAAACATGGAGACAAACACACACACACACAAACACACACACACACAACACACACCACACACTCACAGAGAGAGAGAGAGAGAGAGGAGAGAGAGAGAGGATGGAGAGAGAGAGAGAGAGAGAGAGAAACAGACAGAAAGGAAGGGAGAGACAGAGACGGGGGGGCGGAAAAACAGACAGACATATAGACAGGCAAGTCAGAGAGAGAGTAGAGAGGAGAGAGAGTAGAGGAGAGAGGAGAGAGAGAGAGAGAGAGAGACGTTTACGTGGGGGGAGAAGGGCCTGGGTCGGGCGGGTAGGATGGGGGAGTGGGAGAATGCTTTGAACGTATGG
>JADBJO010003383.1:17500-20000 GCA_016801955.1 Conus betulinus
AATACTGATTTTGCTGGTTTCAATACTGATTTTGTTTCAATACTGATTTTGCTGGTTTCAATACTGATTTTGCTGGTTTCAATACTGATTTTCAATACTGATTTTGCTGGTTTCAATACTGATTTTGCTGGTTTCAATATTGATTTTGCTGGTTTCAATACTGATTTTGCTGGTTTCAATACTGATTGTGCTGGTTTCAATACTGGTTTCAATACTGATTTTGCTGGTTTCAATACTGATTTTCAATACTGATTTTGCTGGTTTCAATACTGATTTTGCTGGTTTCAATACTGATTGTGCTGGTTTCAATACTGGTTTCAATACTGATTTTGCTGGTTTCAATACTGATTTTGCTGGGTTTCAATGATTTTGCTGGTTTCAATACTGATTTTTGCTGGTTTCAATACTGATTTTGCTGGTTTCAATACTGGTTTCAATACTGGTTTTGCTGGTTTCAATACTGGTTTCAATACTGATTTTTGCTGGTTTCAATACTGATTTTGCTGGTTTCAATACTGGTTTCAATACTGATTTTGCTGGTTTCAATACTGGTTTTCAATACTGGTTTCAATACTGGTTTTGCTGGTTTCAATACTGATTGTGCTGGTTTCAATACTGATTTCAATACTGATTTTGCTGGTTTCAATACTGATTTCAATACTGATTTTGCTGGTTTCGCGGTACCGGAGACACTACTGTGACAATTAAGTTCCTCATCACAAATCCGCTTTCACCAATATTGTTGTAGGTGCCTCTGCTACATCCCCATCGCACTTGAAAGAACAAATTCTTAACGGGGAAATGCGCGCGCGCATGTGTGTGTGTGTGTGTGTGTGTGTGTGTGTGTGTGTGTGTGTGTGTGTGTGTGCGCGCGCGAGAATGCTCCAGTGCGTTTGTAGGTGCGTTTTTGGCAGCCAGTTTATCGTCTCAAAACGTTTATTTGTGTGGTGTGTACTGAAATCGTTCCAAGCGCCGCGATTTCACATGTAATGGGCGCTGTGAAAATGTATCACATCACTTTCACTATCGCCACAATAACCACTACTTCTGCTGCTACTATTGTTATGAAAACTGTTTTCCATGTCGCTGCTGTTGGTCTTCAGCAGCATATCGCATGCTCTCTTCCGCTTTGCGCAGTGCAGTATTAATCGCCACTAAATGTGCTGCCATATGGCCCCCTGCAGACCTACACATAGGCCTACTACACACACACTCATACACACATGCGCGCGCGCGCTCGCGTGCACGCGAAAGAGAGAGAGAGAGAGAGAGAGAGAGAGAGAGAGAGAGAGAGAGAGAGAGAGAGAGAGAGAACATATACTTCAATACAATTTTTCTGGTCATGCACGTGCAAAAAAAAGACAACACCGATGACCACCGACCTGATCGATCCAAAGGAAGTGACCAGTAGGACGATGGCCAGTCCGTGTCCCAGGGCGATACCTGGTCCTGAGTAGGGCACGGCTCCTGGGGGGGCCTGGGCCCCTGACATCAACACACTCAGGCACCCCACACACACGAACAACGTCACTCCCAAAAACTCCGCTAAAACTGGGCGAACATACGCCTCGAATTTGCTGTGCGTTTCTGAGGCTCTATCGAGAAGTTTAGAGGCTTCGCCGTTCGACATGACTTTGGTTTGTTAGGTTTGTCAACGCGGCGCACACTCTAGATATCGTGTGCACAGCACTCAGACGGCAGACGACAAAATATGATGTGAAAGTCGAGAGCGCTTTCTCTGCTCTGCTCGCGTTAGTGAGCTCCGCAAGCAAGCTGTTCAAACAAACGAGTCCACCCCCCCCACCCCCACCCCCATCCCTCTGGCCCCGCCCATTCCCCTTCCTCCTCACCTTTATGTCTTTTTCAGACCGTTTCTCGCTTTCTCTACCAATTCGTGAATACTAATCGGTTCGTTTCTCCGGGATTAGTTTGTTGAACGGAAAGATGTACAGCTATTCTGGACGGATGCGCAGCATGATGTCAGAAAACTGCATATACTCATACACAAAAAAGAAAAAGTTTTGCTTTTTTTTTTTTCCAAAAAAGAAATCAATATGTCGACCCGGCGATGACAAATCTTGAACTGTATTCTTGCACGTGTTTCTTCAAAGGGCGAGTGGGGAGGACCTTTCAATCTTTTCTCGACCAGTCACGAGTCAGGTAGAGCTGCTGCTGATCGAAGAAAATATAAGTAGTTTTCGACCAATTGTTGATAAAAGAGCTAGAAAGTCACACTTCCTGCCGCCCTTCCTCCCCCCATCCCGTCCTATCCGCCAGAAATCCCGAGCTGTGTCCTGAGATCACACACACACACACACATATGTATGTATACACACACACACACACACACACACACAGAGTATCAGGGACCAGTAAAACACACACACACACACACACACACACAGAAGTAAACAGTTTCATTTTAAATTGTATAATCTCCAATAAAAAATTTTCGCTTAAAAGCTTCTTCAGTAACGGCAACTGTTTTAGAGAAACACAC
>JADBJO010003383.1:22500-102500 GCA_016801955.1 Conus betulinus
CCAAAATTGTTTGATTTGCTATGGTCCCTGATACCAAATTTGATGTTTGGTGTGCTATGGTCCCCGATAACAAATTGTTTAGTGTGCTATGGTCCTTGATACCAAATTGTTTGGTGTGTTATGGTCCTTGATACCAAATTGTTTGGTGTGCTATGGTCCCTGATACCAAATTGTTTGGTGTGCTATGGTCCCTGATACCAAATTGTGTGGTGTGCTATGGTCCCCGATGAGCACGCTGGAAACTGGATTATAGTTGGATTTCATCTTGTTAACGGGTGCGTCTCAAGAGCGTTGCTCCGATTTGCTGAACAACCTGCAGACATGTGTGCTTCTTGGCCTGGTAGATGCCAGGATATACTATGAAAGGAAGGAGGACAGGCCCAGTGACGGTGATGAAAGACTCACGGACCGCAGGGGAGAGTCCTGTTGACAGCAGGAAAGACTTACCCTGGATCCTCTTCAGAGGACACGTAAGACCTCATGGCGAAAGCTTTGCCGTGTCTAGAGTTGTGCTGTCTTCCCCTGTCAGCGGAACAGCAAGGAGTGAGGCTGCGGGATGCACTTGACAGTTGCTTGGCGGTGGCGTTTTCCTCCATGGGCTCTGCAGTCACAGTCATGAAATATGGTCTGGGACACCCATGGGGAACGCTTCTGTGGAGGTTCTGTCGCGCCACATCCTGTGGCCATGAAATAACGGCATCTGCCCGGGAGCAGTTATGTCCCTTGACGTCGTATTGGAGTGCTGTGTGCATGCCTGCACCCAACAGCCAATACTTCCAAAGGTGATGCAGGGATTGCTCCCAGCTGGTTGGTTCGCAGTTGAAGACAGTACTTTTCCGGGTCCTAACCGCGCCTTTGGGTGTATCGTTTTTCTTTCTGAGGAGCATGCTGGTAACTATATTTCTTGGACCTGGTAGACGCCAGGATATACTCTGAAAGGAAGAATAGTTTGTAGCTTGGAATGTTGTCTCAAATTAACCAGGATTTACTGTGAAAGAAAGCGTCGAGAACAGCTTGTAGTCTCAGATCAGTCAGGTATACATCAGGATATACAATGAAAGAAAGCATGGACTAGAGCCGTGAAATGTCGTCTCCACTGGCAAATCCAAATGGAAATCCATAGCATCATCTTACCTTACTGATCACCAGAAGAAAAGAAAAACGCAGGCATTTCCCTGCTGTTCTGGTCACTCGGTTTTGATCTCCTCTCCGAAATGATGCGATTTCTTAAGTCGTTTATTTTGAAAAGTTGAACCGCAATCTTTGGTTGAACAAACGACACAATTTCATAAAACCTTTTTTTTATTTTTCAAAACGGAGTGACCCAGGGCGGAAAATGAAGCCAAAATGTAGAAAGAGAGGAGGGCACTTACCGCCAAGGACACCGACAAACAGATTACAGCAGGACAAGACACTATGTCCTGTACTCTGTCTGTGACCGTGGCGGTAACTAACCCCCTCTCTTTCTAAACTTCGTTTTTAACTGGCATCAACAAATTGTACCCTGTTCACTCCCAGCGCATTTCTCTTCATAATTTCTCTCTCTCTCTCTCTCTCTCTCTAATGTGTGTGTGTGTGTGTGTGTGTGTGTGTGTGTGTGTGTGTGTGTGTGTGTGTGTTTAAATCAATCGTCAACCACGGCTACAATGTTCACCTGTAAGGTCCCCAGTCTACGGCTTCTCGGTGCCGACAAGTCAGGAATGTAATGAGACAACATGTCCTCACACGAGAGACTAATCCATTGTCTGCTTGTGTCTCCCCATTTAGAGAATGTTTGAGTTTCCAGCGGACGTACATGGAAACCTGAATGAGATCATCACCATGATGTTCACAATGTCTAATTTAAATTGTAATTACACTTCGTCACATTGGGCGCCTGACAGATAGGCCTGCGTACGACACAAACATCTATGAACTGCTTTCGCAGCAGTTTCTATCTCATGTATCGTCAATACCCCCACCCATCGGCGGTGCCAGAACTTGATGATGTGAATTTGCGGTAGGCCTGCTTGCCGCTGTTATCATTCCATTCTTTCACAGCTGTTTGAATTCACTTCATCACATTGTGGCTGTCTGGCAGCTGTTTGAATTCACTTCATCACATTTCCGGCACATTGAATTCATTTCATCACATTGGCAGCTTGAATTCACTCATCACATTGTGGCTGTCTGGCAGCTGTTTGAATTCATTTCATCACATTCATCACATTGTGGCACATTGTGGCTGGCAGCTGTTTGAATTCACTTCATCACATTGTGGCTGTCTGACAGCTGTTTGAATTCACTTCATCACATTGTGGCTGTCTGACAGCTGTTTGAATTCACTTCATCACATTGTGGCTGTCTGACAGCTGTTTGAATTCACTTCATCACATTGTGGCTGTCTGGCAGCTGTTTGAATTCACTTCATCACATTGTGGCTGTCTGGCAGCTGCAGCTTTAAGAAATCCCTTCATTAAGCTACTAACGGTCCACGCTCTGTCTTATTAATTAATGCATAGATGGTTATCATGCTCGTTTACCACACAGATAGGGGGCACCAACCCGCTGATTGCCAGCATCATAATTGCCAATGACGTTCGTGGTTCGTCACCATCCAAGATGGAGTGTGTGTGTGTGTGTGTGTGTGTGTGTGTGTGTGTGTGTGTGTGTGTGTGTGTGTGTGTTTATGAAATGAGATTCGATGTCAACGTCAGAAGTGCCTTGCACATCTCATGACTCCCGGGATAAGTTTTGACTGGGTGTAACTATTTACGACTTTCCTTTACACATGTTTCAAATACTTACTCATTTGTTGGTGTGGCAGGTATTTACCCAAATCAGCCTGTTCAATGTTCAGCCATCAACTCGCAGAGTCGTGTGTTGGCTACAGCCATAACGAAGAAAGAATACCAATGTGTGGGGTTAATTTCAATTATCAAACAAAGAAACAAACAAACAAAAACGTGGCCTCTCTTTCATTCCCATATGTACAGATCCGTGAATACATACATGCATACCCGTGCACATAAGTGCGCACACGCACATGCATGGGCCCCCCCCCCCCCCCCCCCCCTCTCTCTCTCTCTCTCTAAGGAGAGGGCAGGGAAGACGTCACACACAGACAGACAGACACACACACACACACACACACACACACACACACACACACACACACGTATGCATGCAAGCACGCTCCTATACACAGAAAGAGAAGAAATATAAGTGAGGAAGAGCAACACCAACAGATGACTCATAGAAACAGTCAATTGATTTGTAATGGATTTCTTTTAATTATTGCTGTTCTTTCCATTTTTTCTGTCACACATAATTTCACCTTTCAAACAACAGAAGAAAAGCATAGTTGTCTAGGATCTTTGCTGCATAACTACAGACATTACAATTTAAAAAAAAAAAAATCAAACAGCTGGTCAAAACACGCTGTGTCTTCTTCTCACATCTCTTACTGTGGTGGTCAGTCCAATTGCTGTTACTCATGCTGTCACATGACATTCTTTGGACTGAAAACATAATGCTGTCTGTATACACACCAGACTCTAAAGCCTTTTGAGCATCCTCATATACAGCCTGATAAGCATACACCTTAGCACGGTCAGCATGTTGTACATGTGTCAATGTTTTGTTGACACTGTAAGGCAAATACATACATAAGGCCTGCTAGGAATCCAAGTGTTGAGAATCAGTAAGGCCAACAGTGTAAAACCAAGACCACAAGGCCGGAGTTTGAAAGGCTGTTAGAACATTATGATCGTACAGCTCATACTATCATCATTAATTCTATTACCATACATATCATGTGCGTGTTGAGATTCCAGAGCACTAAGTGTGTTGAGACTGTAATACCAATTGCAGGCCTTGACAACACAGCCAGTAACCAGATGTACAGGCAACTGGCGTTGGTTGGTGTTCCGTAACTTAAGATGTGTGATGACATAGTCAGTGACAAGTGAAAAAGGAAGGCAAATGACATAAGACCAGAGCTGGCAGTATCATACATGGAACTGGTGCATGTTATTATTGCAAAAGTACTTGAGCCACACATATTGATTTGATGTTAGAATGAACTCGTGAATAAGATTACATTTTAAAATCTTAAGTCTACTATTTTTTGCTTTTTTATAAAAATAATTTGCAGGAGACAGACAGACAGACAGACAGACAGAGAGGCAGAAAGAGAGATAGATAGAGAGAGAGAGAGAGAGAGAGAGAGAGAGAGAGAGAGAGAGAGAGAGAGAGAGAGAGAGAGAGAGAGAGAGTTTGTGACTGCATTGATACAATAAATTCTAACAATGTACACAAAAAAAAAATTTGACAGCTATCTGGAAGTACAAATCTACAAGACACAGAGAGAGAGAGAGAGAGAGAGAGAGAGAGAGAGAGAGAGAGAGAGAGAGAGAGAGAGAGAGAGTGTGTGTGTGTGTGTGTGTGTGTGTGTGTGTGTGTGTGTGTGTGTGTGTGTGTGTGTGTGTGTGGATGCGCATGTGTGTGTGTGTGTGTGTGTGTGTGTGTGTGTGTGTGTGTGTGTGTGTGTGTGTTTCTTTCATTTAACATCGTGATATTAGACCAAAAAAAAAAAAAAAAAAAAAAAAAAAAAAAAAGGTGAAGGTGTGTGGAGTAATTGCGAGCATGCACGTAATGTGTACATGTGTATATGTATGGATGTATGGGTGGGCGTGCACGCAAAATGTGTGTGTGTGTGTGTGTGTGTGTGTGTGTGTGTGTGTGTGTGTGTGTAAGTATGTGTGCCAGTGTGTGTGAGCGAGCTGTGAAGGTGTAAGTGTGTGAATATCTTTACATAAGTCATAAGTGAAGATTAACATAAAAAAAAATACTTATAACCAACAACTAACTAATCAATTAAAGTCAAAACGCATGAAGTAGTTTTTAAAAAAAAAATCTTTTGCTTCCCCTCCCCCCCATCCCAGTGTGTACGTGTGTTTGTGAATGTGCTCACATATTTGCTCACATGTATATGAAGAGAAATGCACATGGCTGTGAGTGTGTGTTTGTACATGCGTATATCTGTGTTTACATGTATGTAAAGATGTGTGTAAAGTTTCAAACATCACTAGCTTCTTCTTTCTTTCATTCAGACAAATGAATGCAGACACTACATACAGCAATCCCACCAGTTTATATTACTAACTATCTGAAAATTGGAAAAAAAAAAAAAATCAGCACCCCAAAATAAACATGTTTTTCTGTTTCTTTTTTATTTTTATCCTCACCTTTTCCAACAATCCTTTATCTGAATAGAACTGACAGGTGCAGGAGAGAACACCCCAGATATGTGAAAATATTCTCATCACAGTCCTTGGATATATGAAACCATCATCACCACCACCAAGCATGAGAGACGGACAAGGTTTTGTCTTTTTTGGTTTGCTGTTTCTTTTTTCTTTTTGTTTGCGCAACCCATTTCACACATCCTGTTGAAAAACATCTGAGAGAGAGACCTTCTGAAATAACACAGTGTTCCTGACTTGTCACGGAGTCCTTGGGGGGGCCAAAGGAAAAGGAAAGATAATGGGAGAGGGGTACAAAAGCAGTCTGTCTCTGAATGGAAAACTCTCCTGTCTGAAATCATCTGCATGGTGTTGATCGTCCTAGCCCCTTCATATCAGATGGAGAGACGGGTAGGAGGGAGGGCAAGGGGTAGGGGCTGGGGGGTGGGAGGGGTGGGGTCGGGGTCTGTTGTGTAGCACAGGATCTGTACTGGGTTTTGGCAGCACCGGGGCGTGGAGGCGGAGAGGGCAGGTTAGCTCTTCTCCTGCTGTTGGTCCTTGGCTTGTCCCCTTCGGGCCTGCAGGACGGAGAGGACAGGTTATGCTCACTGGACAGTCCTGGGGACAATGTGTCCTCCACACACTGAACCCTTCACCAATGACTGAGGACACATGTCATGAACAGTCAGTGGTTTTTGAGAGAGGTCTGGACAAGGAAGCTGACTGACCAGCAGATTGCAGAAAGGTGTCAGAAATGATGACATGTGACAGTGGTATTGATTACAGAAAAGGAACATGCTCAGAAATGATGATAATGTGACAGTGGTATTGATTTTTGAGAGGAACATGGTCTTTACAATGAAGATGATGTGACAGTGGTATTGATTGCAGAAAAGAAACATGCTCTCAAAATGATGATAATGCGACAGTGGTATTGATTACAGAAAAGGAACATGCTCAGAGATGATGATAATGCGACAGTGGTATTGATTACAGAAAAGGAACATGCTCAGAAATGATGATAATGTGACAGTGGTATTGATTACAGAAAAGGAACATGCTCAGAAAAGAATGTGACAGTGTATTTCGGAAAAGAAACATGTTCAGAAGCAATAATGTGACAGTCATACTGATGACCAGAAGAATGACAGAATGTCTGTTCTGACCACTCCCCACCAAGGTAAAATATCATGCTGCATGCAATACAAGACAAAGTTTCTTTCAGCCTCACAAAATCTCATTCAGCAGAGAAACAAGTCTAGCTGATATCATTATAGTTGAAAGTTTTAACTGAGTAAACAACTGGATAATGGACTATTGATGACAGTCTTTTTCAACAATTTAGCACACACACAAAAAGAAGAAATGGGTTAAACACTAAGCTAGGTCAGTCACTAATCAGAATATGCATGGAATGTCTACAGAGGTTGAAAACAGTATCACAGTATATGTGAATAAATCTGCTACAAAATTACAGGTTCTGCCAGGATGGAGCCAGTCTACCTGGGGGATCATTACTGGAGATTCCACGATAAGCGGAATGTCTTGTTGAGTAGATTCCGTGTGATAAGCGGAATGTCTTGTTGAGTAGATTCCACGATAAGCGGAATGTCTTGTTGAGTGGATTCCGTGATAAGCGGAATGTCTTGTTGACTGTAAATATCACACACAGCACTGGGCAGCAAAACACAGCTAGCCGCCGACGTTCTGAGCCAAGTGTAGCAATAACAATGCTCTGTGCCAACACTGTATAGTTACTTGAGTCAACACTGTATGCAGCGAACAAAACACTTATCACAGTTACCCGAGTTGACATTGTATGCAGCAAGCAAAATATATTCAGGTAAAAGAAAATCAAACTCGCCTATCATATGTGAAATAAATGAGCCTGACCAAGCAAGTTACAAATATGTGGATAGAACTGTCACCTTTTTATAACACACATGGGTAAAACATGAAAAAGCATCACCTCCACTCTCACCCAATACAGTCCACTTGTTCAAGCCATTCACAACTTTCTCACTTAGCAGTGCCGGTTTGTTTCCCAACTAACAACTTCCAACACTGCACTGGTGTCATACAGATCTACAAGGAAGCATAGAGTACAGCCCTGTCATGCAGTCTCAAACCAGAATGAAATCCATAGCATCATTTTTCATCACCCTAATGCATCATCATCAAGAAGAAGAAGTCTCACATTCTGTGGACCTTCAGGCCGTATGTCCCATGGTGACCTCAGTTTTCATGTCCCCTCCATGCCAATAATGCTTTTATTCCAAAAACTTTCAGAGTCACCAAGTGCCTGGAAAATGTTGTCAGATGGGTGTGGCGGCAGTCTCCCTCTGTGGGAGCTTGTCTGCTACAAATTGTTAATAGCAGCCACAGTCAGAGGTATGCTACACACACTGAAGGACAGACACCACTGAACGCTGGTGACTCAGCAATCATGCAGTGTCTCCTCTGGTGGGTTGGGCCATGCTGACCTGACACCCAATAGTACCCTGCGGCCTGCCGGTGCTGGGACCAGGACAGAATGAGCCTTTGTGTAGCTGTTTGTGTAGCTGTGTCACAGGGAGCCTGTGTGTAGCTGTGTCACAGGGATCCTGTGTGTAGCTGTGTCACGGGAGCCTGTGTGTAGCTGTGTCACAGGGAGCCTGTGTGTAGCTGTGTCACAGGAGCCTGTGTGTGTGTGTAGCTGTGTCACAGGAAGCCTGTGTGTAGCTGTGTCACAGTGTAGCCTGTGTCACAGGGAGCCTGTGTGTAGCTGTGTCACAGGGAGCCCTGTGTGTAGCTGTGTCACAGGGAGCCTGTGTGTAGCTGTGTCACAGGGAGCCTGTGTGTAGCTGTGTCACAGGGAACCTGTGTAGCTGTGTCACAGGGAGCTGTGTGTAGCTGTGTCACAGGAGCCTGTGTGTAGCTGTGTGTCACAGGAGCCTGTGTGTGTGTAGCTGTGTGTGTCACAGGGAGCCTGTGTGTAGCTGTGTAGCAGGGAGCCTGTGTGTAGCTGTGTAGCAGGGAGCCTGTGTGTAGCTGTGTCACAGGGAGCCTGTGTGTAGCTGTGTCACACAGGGAGCCTGTGTGTAGCTGTGTCACAGGGAGCCTGTGTGTAGCTGTGTCACTGGGAGCCTGTGTGTAGCTGTGTCCAGGGAGCCTGTGTGTGTAGCTGTGTGTCACAGAGAGCCTGTGTGTAGCTGTGTCACAGGGAGCCTGTGTGTAGCTGTGTGGCAGGGAGCCTGTGTGTAGCTGTGTCACAGGGAGCCTGTGTGTAGCTGTGTGGCAGGGAGCCTGTGTGTAGCTGTGTCACAGGGAGCCCTGTGTGTAGCTGTGTCACAGGGAGCCTGTGTGTAGCTGTGTCACAGGGATCCTGTGTGTAGCTGTGTCACAGGGAGCCTGTGTGTAGCTGTGTCACAGGGAGCCTGTGTGTAGCTGTGTGGCAGGGAGCCTGTGTGTGTCACAGGGATCCTGTGTGTAGCTGTGTCACAGGGAGCCTGTGTGTAGCTGTGTCACAGGGAGCCTGTGTGTCACAGGTAGCTGTGGCAGGGAGCCTGTGTGTGTGTCACAGGGATCCTGTGTGTAGCTGTGTGGCAGGGATCCTGTGTGTAGCTGTGTCACAGGGAGCCTGTGTGTAGCTGTGTCACAGTAGCTGGTCACAGGGAGCCTGTGTGTAGCTGTGTCACAGGGAGCCTGTGTGTAGTTGTGTCACAGGAGCCTGTGTGTAGCTGTGTCACAGGAGCCTGTGTGTAGCTGTGTGGCAGGGAGCCTGTGTGTAGCTGTGTCACAGGGAGCCTGTGTGTAGCTGTGTCACAGGGAGCCTGTGTGTAGCTGTGTCACAGGGAGCCTGTGTGTAGCTGTGTCACAGGAAGCCTGTGTGTAGCCTGTGTCACAGGAGCCTGTGTGTAGCTGTGCGGGAGTCATGCTACGCACAGCTAGGCACTAAGCATGTCACCCTTCAAAAAAAAAAAAAGCCTGTCACCACTGCCACCATTGCCATGAAAAAAAACTTTCAAACTGTAAACATTCGTCTTTTTTGTGTGACCAAATTTCTTCCTATCTGCAACATGTCTGTCACAGGGAGGCAGCGGAGTAGTATGGATACACTTTAACGTGTTGCCAGCTTCCATGGGAATTCAAACCCTCAAGTGCTACGGACCGCCTGCCAGAGAGAAAAAAAGCTTTCAAAAAAACATTCGTGTCTTTCGTGACCAAATTTCATCTCAAACATGTTCCACGATTCAAACCTCAAAAGAGTCAACGACAACAAAAAGAAAAAAACCAAAAAAAACGATCCATACCTCTTCCTTCTTCCTTCTGCTGCAAACAAACAAACCCATACCAAAAGAACATCTGTATATACACCACCAATGCCAGGACACGCACAACCGAACAACACTTTGGTATGCTTACAACAGAGCGGGGAAAGAGGGGGGCAGGGTGGGTGGGGGGAGGATGTGGGCCATCAAAGGAAACATCATGGCGTCATTACATGACTGATGGGGGAAGCAAGTTCTCTTCAGCTGTGGACAACTGGTCTGTACTAAGGATGATTACAGTCTATGAAACATCATGGTGTCATTACATGACACGGTGGAAGCAAGTTCTCTTTAGCTGTGAACAACTGGTCTTTAATATGGATGATTACAGTCTATGAAAAGAAAAGGACAGGGTTTACCATAAGAGTAAACACTGCAACATTAACAGAAGAAAGGAAAATTGTGTGGAATTGAGGAAGATGCTATCACTGAGTTCACAATAACAGCTATCATCACCACAACCTTAGTCATGTATAGATGATATGACAGTTTTTCTCAACCAATTGATAGAAACTATCACACACATATGCACAGGCGCGTGCATGCACGCACACACACACACACACACACACACACACACACACACACACACACACACACACACACACACACAGAGTTTTCATACATTCAATGTCTCGGTCCGCTGGAACTAAAGATCAACACATTGTCATAGGCTATTCCATGACTAAAGAACATGATAATGCTGCAACCCCAAACATTTCCTACATAACTTTAACACTAAGAACATATACAGTATCATTACACTCATTAGTCATAATTAGTTAACAAGCTGGAACTGAACTACATGAAACAGTTAGTTCTTACAATATTAACAGCTTAATTAAAATGCAGAATCTTGTGTGTGTACACAGAAGCACGGATAAGCTTCAAAGGCATGTCTGTCCATGAGCAGAATACAACATTGCCACAATATAGCAGGTTATAAAGGAGTCCGGCCAATACACACTGCCATGTCACAATCATCATGTGAACCAAAACTGAACCATGCAAGCTGCCAGTCATGTAACCATACTAGTGAATATTGTCAACAGAAACTCGCAGAAACATATCATTACTGTTCCTGCTATATTTACACATGGTGTTTCAAAAAATCTGCTTCCCTCCTGTTTGTGCGTTTGTTCGTTGTTTGAGGTTCTTCTTTCAGTGATGTTCCTTGATGTTCATCTGATGATGTTTTTTTTTTTTGTTTTTTGTTTTTTGAACTGTTTGCAGTTTTTTCTTTCAAAGTATATTCATCAGTATGGCATGTACTTGTTTTCTTGTGTGTGTGTGTGTGTGTGTGCATGTGTGTGTGCATGTGTGCGTGCAAGCGACGCGAGTGTGCGTGTGTGTGTGTGTGTGTGTGTGTGTGTGTGTGTGTGTGTGTGTGTGTGTGTGTGTGTGTGTGTGTGTGTGTTTGTGTGTGTGTGTGTGCGCATATGTGCATGCATATGTTCATGCATGCATAAGTGCATGCATACATACATGCGTGCATGTGTGTATGTGAATATTTCTAATGTGTCTGGTGGTCAAGGCTGCATGATCAGCTCCTAAGCATCAGTTGTTTTCATGCATCCTCTTGTCTCCAATGTAAGATCCTCCTGTCACAGTTCCAGCACTGCCTGTGAAGCACCAAGCTGTTCAGTGTCACATAGATACTATTTCACATACATACTATTTCACATCTATACTATTTCACATCTACTATTTGACATTTACACTATTTCACATTTATACTATTTCACATCTATATGATTTCACATTTATGCTATTTCACATAGACACTATTTTACAAATATTGCTATTCCAAATGTATACTATTTAGATTCTATTTCACATAGATACTATTTCACATATATATTATGTCACACAGATACTATTTCACATCCATACTACTTCACCAGCGCTACTTCACAGGCATGAAACAGTTTGAAGTCCCTTGCAGACTTCATCAGACATCAGCGCTATTTTTGAAGTATGAAAGAGTTGGGCAGTAACTTCTATTTTCACGCAGCATCACTTTGGCAGTATCATGGTTTGTCATATTCATACCTCCAACACTTGCACAGTGTCAGAATGATGAAGCAATTTTATGTCTTATACATGTTTCAGCCCTCCAGTACTACCATGAACAAGTCTGAATCCTGAAGAAAAGGAATCATCTCTCTCTCGTTCAAAAAAAATCTAAATCAGCAGCGTAATGACCTTTTGAACCTAAATGAAAAAAGAAAGCTATGACAGGGATTCCACCTGAAACTGAAGAGTGCACAACAAGGGAGCATACTCTGTCCTCAAACAAACACACACACAAACAAACAAACCCACCATCGCTGACCACAACTGTAAATGATCAACATAAATTTTTATCATAATCACAATGATACAGGTCAAAAAAGCCTCAAAGCCAAACTACAAATTGCTATACTCATACATATACACAAGTGTTAGTCAAAGATCTATGACGGCCCACTGTCTAAGACAATATCAACAGCAGAGGTAGAATACCTGTGGAATCAAACCATTCATGAATTACATTTTCCCTATGCTCACCCAGTCTGATAACAGTTGTTTCCCCTCTTTTTGTACCTCTGTCTCTGTCTTTCGCCCTATTTCCTTTCTTTTTCTCTTTACAGCATCTTGGCAGTTGATAAGACTTTTTATGCAATATGATTTCTACAGCGTCAAACAAGTTCAGCTTCTCCAGTAAATCAAATTAAACAAAATGTCAACAGACGAGAACATGAATCTGCTGTGAAAGAAAATACAGAGAAATGTGTTTCAAGCCGACTGCAGGATTATTTGATTTTCTTATACTTAGCAGTAAGACGTATGTTCATAAAAATAAGAAATCTGTCATGTACAAGACAGAAGATCATTCAGAATATAATAACTTCATTTCAGTGTCCTCCAGGATAAACATGCTGTCCAGTTTCTACTTTCCCATGCAATATCTGGTGTTCCATAATTCTTTGTTACAAATATTTAAAAACTGAACTTTTGGCTGATTTTGCACATCTGCTTGGATTCATAATGCAGCGCATAAGCCAGAGATACACATAATTTGCATTTTCATGCAGATTTAACAGAATTAAATCACACAATAAAAACAGCACTTTTTTTGTTTTCAGACAAAATCCAGAGGAAAGATTAAATTCCATGCGAGCTGGCAGATAATTTGGTCACACAACCATAGCATGCATACGATGTAAGCAAAAAAGTTTTATCATGACAAGCCAGTTTGTGGGGTGGACACAATCTCTCCACTGCAATCTAATGTCAAACTTGGTGTTAGTTACATACACATACAGGAAAGAATTCCTACAGTGGTAAGGGCGCAGCCATGCAAAGGCCTTATGCCCGACAGTGGATTAGGATGCCGGAACACATACTGCAGTACTGGGGATTCACACACAGACATGGTGGCTACATGAGAGATCTTGGATACAACAGCGTGGGGGAGGCCACTCCGCAGAATCCAACCTTTGCCTTCATCAGTTTGGGGCACTTCCTGCGTCTCAGCGGCCTGGTCACCTGACTTCTTCACACTTTCCTCTTGTTTACTAGGGGTGCGTTCCTCTTGTTTACTAGCGGTGCGTTCCTCTTGTTTACTAGGGGTGCGTTCCTCTTGTTTACTAGGGGTACGCTCCTCTTGTTTGGTAGAGATGTGTTCCTCTTGTTTGGTAGAGATGTGTTCCTCCTCTTTTTTAGAGGCTGGCTCTCTTCTGCTTTGCTAGCAGCTGGTTCTTGTTCTTTGCTAGAAGCTGGTTTTTTTCTACACAATAAGAAATGGGGGACAGCACAAAATCAAACCATGCTTCTCTTCTGTCCTTGTACCCACCATGGCCATCTCATGCCTGTACACAAGGAAGGGAGGTCAACGGGGGGGGGGGGGGGGGGGTGATGGACTCTGTTCACTCACAACTCGCTGCTGTCAGAGCACATCACTGGCCAAACCAGTGGAGTTACACCACATGAACAGGTCATGGAACAAAGCAGATAGAAAGACTACATAATGCTGTCTCTACTGAAATGAGGTAAGTCATGGGCAAAAAAAAAAAAAAAAACCCCCCAAAATCATGTTCTGAAAGCCAAGCATCCTGGAAACCTTCTCTATGTTAGTATGTCATATAAAAGAAAGCTTAGTTTATTTGACAGCGCCTACTCCTACTACTTCTGAAACAGACATTTAAAACATGCTGTATTACTGCAAAGGAACAAAGCCAATCACTATTCAGCAAGTTTCAGACTCTTTTTCTTTGAAAGAAGAAAAGTTGTTGAGCAGAACTGACTGAATCAGCAGTCAAAGCAGAAACTGTCTGCATGAAGAGCAGTCAAGAGGAAGCCACTACTGATTGTGCTGCTAAATGTCGCTGAAGGCAGACTTTGTGTGCGTTTCTGATGCGCTACATTATACTGATGAATGAAAGACCTTTTGGATCCAGATTGTCTTGTTTCATGATGTCTTGGTTTTGTGGTCTTCCCCTTGTTTGTCTTCTTGATCGCTGCCTTTCCTGCCATCCTCTTTGCTGCCCTTTTTCGCTCCTTTTCTCTGGTCCTTCTTGTCATGCTCCTCGTCTTCGCTCTTGTCTTTATCCTCCTCCTCCTCATCACTCTTTTTGCCCTTCTTACCATTCTCTTTGTCTTCTTTCTTGCTGTCTCGTTTGTCTTTTTTGTGTTCTTCTTTGTCATGTTTGTCTCCCTTTTCATCGTGCTTGTGGCCCAGCTTTTTGCCATGATGTTTGTCTCCCTTTCCTGGCGATTGAAGATACACACAGACACTTCATAATGGCAGCACAGAAAATATGACAGCAGCATGGCTTGAGAGTCCTCTCCTTCTCAGTCTTTGTGACATGAATGTGCGTGAGTGTGTATGTGTGTGTGATCATGCATGCAGTGCGTGCGTGCATGCATGCGTGTGTGCGTGTGTATGTGAGAAACAGAGAGAACATGCAGATGCCTATACATGCACATACATGTTGTGTTTCCACAGTTTGACAATGAGTAGTTTCACAGGGAAGCTGTCTGATGGGATAAAAAAAAAAGGTAAATGCAAGCCATCATGCCACAGTGGTGGTGTCATGGATGAAAGGTCAGGAACAGGTTTGAACAGTCAGAGGCCTGTATGTGTGAGATTTTTCAGCCCAGTGGTTCCAGGTTTGAACAGTCAGAGGCCTGTATGTGTGAGATTTTTCAGCCCAGTGGTTCCAGGTTTGAACAGTCAGAGGCCTGTATGTGTGAGATTTTTCAGCCCAGTGGTTCCAGGTTTGAACAGTCAGAGGCCTGTATGTGTGAGATTTTTCAGCTCCCCCGACTCCTGCCCAGAACTGATCACTTTGCCATGGTTTATAATGTGTGTGGAATCACACAGTTCATCCACATTCCTCAAACTAATGGACACCTCTCTCCCTGCTGTCACATTTCTTGACAAGCACTGCACAAACGTCTTTATTTCTGGTGATGCTAGGACATGTTAATATAAATAAATGAAAGCCTAGAGCGCTTCCCTGTCTTATAGTCTGAGATCCAAGTGAAATGTCCTAGGTCTTCCTCCTCCTCCTCCTCATCACTGATTATCATTAACAAAGAATTTTATATTCTGTGGCACTTGATGCCTTGCCTTTTTCTGGTGACCTCAGGTTTGATGTCCTCTCCATGCCCATGTGTAGGGTGAGCATGGCTCACAGTGTTCAGTGTTGATGTCCTCTCCGTGCCCATGTGTAGGGTGAGCATGGATCACAGTGTTCAGTGTTGGAGCATGTGCCAAAGTGTTCAGTGTTCGTAACTTCATGGGCAGTGTTGTTGCTGAGGGGGTCTCCCCCCTATACAAGGGAATCCTAGGTTATGTTGGTTCTAGACCCAGCAATCCTTCAAGCAGAGCTTTCATTCCTGGTATCCTGCTGATGTTGCTGGCCCAGAAGAGGCATCACTGAACATGGCTCCCTTGAGTTGACATCAGTGCAGAGTCTTCTCTGCTGTGTTGCCTTGTGACAGCCTGGTACAGACAGCTAGCTCCCTGTGAGTTGCTGGTGAAGGGATTGTGACAGAAGGAGTCTGGATGTGGGTGTGTATGCAGGAGCCAATAGGAGCAGCACAGGAGAGGGCATGGAAAACGTCACACACACACACACACACACACACACACACACACACACACACACACACACACACACACATACATAGTGGAAGAAAAAAAAAAAAAAACATCATTACAGCCCTTCAGAAGTCTTCATATTTTCTCATCCCTACTCACCCCCCAATGGCTAGGATATCTATACCATTTTGTAATTGATTTATTTATTTATCTTTTTTTCAAAACAGCATGATTTTTACAATATAATTTTTTTTTTGGTGAAAATGTCTTCTTGTGAATGTCTCCCTCCACCATTTTTTTCTTTACTTTGTTTCTTTTCTTTTTTCTTTCTTTTTTTTCTCTTTCCACATCCTTGTTCTCATGAATTTATTGATGTAAATGCCCAAACAAATTCAATGTTTTTCTTTCCAGCAACTTTCTATCCAGAGGCACTACAACACGAGTCCGTCTCCCATTGCGTGAAACAATAAAACACATATGGACACACATATGGACACAACAGAAGAACACATGCGCTCACCATGATGTTCAACTAGAGCATTGCTGAGAAAAATGTTTCACGGCATTCTGATCACCTTGTTTTGTACCCACCAATATTTTCCATTTCAGCTAACAAAGACAACATGAACTGAATGAAAGAAGATGGTCAGAAGAAACAATGAAACAACACATACAATTAACAAAGAAACAATAAAAGGAAGACCAATGACCATAACAACAAAGAAGAATTAAACAAATCCCAAACACAAACTGAAATTCTTGTGATGAAAAAAAAATAAACACATGAATATGACAAAAGTATAAAAAGACCAAAACATATTAAGAAACAAATAAATAAAAGAAAGACCAGCACTTATCACTCTGAGAACAGAATAAAGCTCAAACACAAACTGCTAAAGTCTTGCGATTGGATAAAAAAAAAAGATGACATGATTTGTATAAAACTCAACACCAACTGTTACCTTCTCATCATCAAATCATCTTCGTACTGTCCCTCTCTTTCCTCCTCTGTTATGCATGCAGCAATCAACGACAAAGACAATGACAATATCAATGGCAATGTCTTTAATTCTCTCTTTCTGATGGACATCACAGTGCTGTGTGGTTTATCAGCTGTCTGAACCTAAAAACACTCTACAAGCCAGTTTCACCTTATCAGATTTTGGCGTATGGCTGATCATATGTTTATGAAACCCTAAATGAGAATGATCAAACACAAATTTTGCAACTATGCATGTGGATGAAAATGTGTACATGAGTGTGTGTGTGGGGGGGGGGGGGGGGGAAGAGGGGGATGGTGGTGGGGGAGGGGTGTCAATGGGGGGAGGAGAGGAGGGGGTAGAGAGGGGTTGGATCATGTGATGTTTCCTTTTTCAGTTTTATCTGCTGAGTCTGCTGAGAATGTATTTCTACCTCCACTTTTTTTTCTCTGATTTTCGCTTTGTTTTGCTTTGTTTTGTTACACCATCACCTCAGATTTTCAAGATACAACATTCATAATGTTGAAAAGAGAGAATTATTTCTCACATGTCTGAATCTAGTACAGTTTTCAAGTTCTGGGATGGACATTGTGTGGTCTGATATTCTTTTTTAGCTCTATATTTCATTCCTAGTAATATTTGCATGGAGAATAGTTATCAACTTGAGATAGACCACAAGTACACATTATCACACGCGCGCACACACACGTGCACGCGCACACGCGCGCACGCACGCATGCACGCACGCACGCGCACACACACACACACACACACACACACACACACACACACACATGCATACAAACACACCGTGCCCTCTCAATCCTCTGACAATATGGTGCAGTGCTATAATGTTATGATAATCCCTGAGCCGAAACAAGTTTCACTCTGTCATTTTGCAAGGAATATATTTCACACATCATGTGATTTAAAGCATAAGAAATTACAGTAAAAATCTAAACAAAACTATATAACTAAAAGCAATAATCTGTTGTTGTTGTGTGTGTTTTTTTTTAAAACACATTCAAGGGATGTGAACATCAAACGTTTTGTGGTAA
This sequence comes from Conus betulinus, assembly GCA_016801955.1. NCBI lineage: Eukaryota > Metazoa > Mollusca > Gastropoda > Neogastropoda > Conidae > Conus > Conus betulinus. Next base: position 40,165 of record JADBJO010003383.1, read on the forward strand.
AAAACTACACAGTGATAAATTTGATTGCTATTGTTCTGAATCTTATGTAAAGCAGTCCAGATGTAATTACATTTTTTATCCACAGCATTGTGAAGTTGTGAACTGGGTTTATGTTTTTGTTGTTTCATTTTGTTTTGTTTTGCAGCAGTAATATTACCATTAACAAGGAAAAATGATACTGGCAGAGTATAGTACAGAAAGAGAGAGACAGACTGAAAAAAACAGACTGATAAAATAACAATCAGAGAGAGACAAAACTAATATCAGTTAAATGTGAAGCCTACCTTTTTTCCTGTTGCGTAAACCAATTCACCCAAACTCAAACCATCACATCAGAATGCAGTGAACATCCATGCTTTCCAGTAGTGAGAGACAAAGACAGTCCACAACCCCAAAATGTTGTGAATGAACATGAAATGAAAACCACTTTTTTTCTGTGGCAACAAAACCAACAATCAAAATCCAACCCTCCGCACCAAAATGCAGCAAACTCCCACCTGTCCCAGTCAAATAGCCTAAAGAAAAGTGAAAAAAAAAAAAAACACATTAACAACGCACGCAGCAGAGTGCAGCGAACACTAACCTTTTCCTGTGGAGCCAGGGGACTTCCTCCCCTCGTCCTTGTTGCCCTTGTCCTCCTCTTCAGGCTGGTCCTGTGTCCTCGTCCTGCACGCCCTGGACAATGCGGCTGTTGACCTCTTCCAAGGCTTTCTTGATGGCGGCCTGGGCTGACGTGTCTTTCAGTTCTTCCGCAATCTCCTTTGCCCTCTCAAACGAGTCGGCAGCCGCTTGCAGTTCGTTACATTTCACTGTAAGACATGGAGATATTGTCTACTGCAAAATGGACAGATGTGGTTCTCTGTTCTGAGTATCTGTCTAATGCGCTTTTTCTGTTACAAGTTGTTGGCATTGATTCTAAGAGCAAATGTTTCATACTGTTTATAACCCAACTATAATGAGAGGTAAAACCATAGTAAGCAGGCACAAGGTAAAACATTTGAAATTTTGATGTAACACTTTCAAAAGCAATATCTGAGTTGGTATTTCCTGACCATTATCCATAGAGACACTCGTTGACATTTCCTGACCATTTCCCATACAGACACTCACTGTTGACATTTCCTGACCATTTCCCATACAGACACTCATGTTGACATTTCCTGACCATTCCCCATACAGACACTCACTGTTGACATTTCCTGACCCATTCCCCATACAGACACTCATTGTTGACATTTCCTGACCATTCCCCATACTGACACTCAATGTTGACATTTCCTGACCATTTCCCATACAGACACTCACTGTTGACATTTCCTGACCACTCCCCATACAGACACTCATTGTTGACATTTCCTGACCATTATCCATACAGACACTCATGTTGACATTTCCTGACCATTCCCCACACAGACACTCATTGTTGACATTTCCTGACCATTCCCCATACAGACACTCATTGTTGACATTTCCTGACCATTTCCCATACAGACACTCATTGCTGACATTTCCTGACCACTCCCCATACAGACACTCATTGCTGACATTTCCTGACCATTGCCCATACAGACACTCATTGATGACATTTCCTGACCACTCCCCACACAGACACTCATTGCTGACATTTCCTGACCATTCCCCATACTGACACTCACTGTTGACATTTCCTGACCACTCCCCATACAGACACTCATTGCTGACATTTCCTGACCATTGTCCATACAGACACTCATTGATAACATTTCCTGACCATCCCCATACAGACACTCATTGATGACATTTCCTGACCATTTCCCATACAGACACTCATTGCTGACATTTCCTGACCATTCCCCACACAGACAGACACTCATTGTTGACATTTCCTGACCATTCCCCACACAGACACTCAATGTTGACATTTCCTGACCATTCCCCACACAGACACTCATTGTTGACATTTCCTGACCATTTCCCATACAGACACTCATTGCTGACATTTCCTGACCATTCCCCACACAGACACTCATTGTTGACATTTCCTGACCATTTCCCCCACACAGACACTCAATGTTGACATTTCCTGACCACTCCCCACACAGACACTCATTGTTGACATTTCCTGACCATTTCCCATACAGACACTCATTGCTGACATTTCCTGACCATTCCCCACACAGACACTCTTTGCTGACATTTCCTGACCATTCCCCATACAGACACTCATTGCTGACATTTCCTGACCATTCCCCACACAGACACTCAATGTTGACATTTCCTGGCCATTGCCCACACAGACACTCACTGTTGACATTTCCTGACCATTTCCCATACAGACAATCATTGATGACATTTCCTGACCATTATCCATACTGACACTCAATGTTGACATTTCCTGACCATTCCCCATACTGACACTCACTGTTGACATTTCCTGACCATTGCCCACACAGACACTCACTGTTGACATTTCCTGACCATTTCCCACACAGACACTCACTGTTGACATTTCCTGACCATCCCCATACAGGCAATCATTGTTGACATTTCCTGACCACTCCCCACACAGACACTCATTGATGACATTTCCTGACCATTTTCCCATACAGACACTCATTGATGACATTTCCTGACCATTCCCCACACAGACACTCACTGTTGACATTTCCTGACCATTGTCCCATACAGACACTCACTGTTGACATTTCCTGACCATTCCCCATACAGACACTCAATGTTGACATTTCCTGACCATTGTCCATACAGACACTCACTGTTGACATTTCCTGACCATTTCCCATACAGACACTCATTGTTGACATTTCCTGACCATTATCCATACAGACACTCACTGTTGACATTTCCTGACCATTGTCCATACAGACACTCATTGTTGACATTTCCTGACCATTTCCCATACAGACACTCATTGCTGACATTTCCTGACCATTCCCCATACAGACACTCACTGTTGACATTTCCTGACCATTCCCCATACAGACACTCATTGTTGACATTTCCTGACCATTCCCCATACAGACACTCACTGTTGACATTTCCTGACCATTGTCCATACAGACACTCATTGTTGACATTTCCTGACCATTGTCCATACAGACACTCATTACGCTTCCTTCCTCTCCAGGGCTACACTCCCTCCCCTTCCCCTCAGACTTCCAGCTCTTTTTTTCCCATGACACACATTAAAAATCAGCTCCAAGATGATGATGGGGTTCCCTGACACTCCCTGTGACACACATTAAAAATCAGCTCCAAGATGATGAATGGGCCCTGACACTCCAGTGACACACATAAAAATCAGCTCCAAGAGATGAATGGGTTCCCTGACACTCCCTTTGACACACATTAAAAATCAGCTCCAAGATGATGATGGGCTCCCTCTCCCTGTGACACCATTAAAAATCAGCTCCAAGATGATGGGGTTCCCTGACACTCCCTGTGACCACATTAAAAATCAGCTCCAAGATGATGAAGTTCCCTGACACTCCCTGTGACACACATTAAAAATCAGCTCCAAGATGATGAATGGGTTCCCTGACACTTCAAGTGATACACATGAAAATTTCAGCTCCAAGATGATGAATGGGTTCCCTGACACTCTCTGTGACACACATTAAAAATCAGCTCCAAGATGATGAATGGTGTTCCCCGACACTTTTACACATTGTCAGCTCAAAGATGATGAACGGGTTCCCTGACACTCCCTGTGACTGACCTTCAGCCTGAGCAATGAGCACAGTGGCATGAAGCTGTGTCATCTGCTTGTTTGCCGCCGTAATGACTTCTCCCCAAAGTCCTTGGCGTCCGAGTTCTGCCCCAGCTCCAGGTGGCAGCGGCCGATCTCATGGTACAGCCAGGTGCTCTGTGTGTGCCTTGCTCTTTGGTAATTTCTGTTCCCAGCTGGTGGACACACATGTGATGGTCGTCAGCGCTGCTGGTGTGTAACCGTTTATTGTCCTGAATTGTGTGTGTGTGTGTGTGTGTGTGTGTGTGTGTGTGTGTGTGTGTGTGTGTGTGTGTGTGTGTGTGTGTGTGTGTGTGTGTGTGTGTGTGTGTGTGTGTGTGTGTGTGTGTGTGTGTGTGTGTGTGTGTGTGTGTGTGTGTGTGTGTGTGTGTGTGTGTGTGTGTGTGTGTGTGTGTGTGTGTGTGTGTGTGTGTGTGTGTGTGTGTGTGTGTGTGTGTGTGTGTGTGTGTGTGTACCTCCAAACATACATGTGGATGCATGCATGTGTGCATGTAAGAGTGTGTAGACAGGTAGGGGCAGTTGAGATGAAGGTGAATGAGGACAAGGTATTAAATGGATTGTAGCCAGGTGCTAACATTGTACATGTTTCTTGGTTACCCTTAGTGGATGAAATGTTTTCCTTCCCCCTTACCTCCCTTGACTGATGAATCTCAATTATCTTGCGTAAACTCAAAAACATGTGAATGCCTCAGAACCTGCATAATTACATATACGTCATGGAAGTCACAAATATTAATGTATTTTATTCATTACAACTCTATTGGACCGAAAAGCCATTTTTCTCACCGAACTAGTATTTTGCACTATTAATCTTGGTGCCATTTTGAATCCTCCTCTGGCCAATCCTTGAAATATTTCTTGATTTCGCAAAAAGTATGAGAAAAACTGAAGAATTCAAAAAATACATGAAAAGTAAAGTGTGTAAGCTCTCATTTCTTATACCGCATGCCTAGGATCTTTTCCGCACAAGCTTGCAGCTATACAAAATGAAATACGATGCCGACCTCTCTGAACAGTTGCCTTCTTCACTCCACTCTTTGTCACTGTCGGAGTTCTGATCAAAGTTGTCATTCCACCAAATTCAGACTTCTTGATCAAAATCTTGTTAATGACTCCATTTCTATGATAAATAAACTAAAAATGTATAAAAATTATTATCCAGTAATCCATTTCAACTTTTCAATTGAAAATTGTATCAAAAACACATGTCAACAGCCTGGCGAGAGGAAAAGCCAGTTGTGTTTTCTATCAATTTTCAAAGTCAAAGTGCAACAATATACCCATACATTTCCCAATATGACATGCATATGACATGACAATCATATTATCACACAGGACACTGCACCACAGCATTGATACAATTTCCTAATATATGCACACCTACACTGCAACACATTACATTATCACACAGGACACAGGCATAAATACCACACTTACATTGCGATAGCATCTTCGTATTTCCCAATATGACACGCATAACCTACACTGCAACGGCTTGACAATTACATTATCACACAGGACATACACATGTACACCACACTTACATTGCGATAGCATCTTCGTATTTCCCAATATGACATGCATAACCTACACTGCAACGGCTTGATGATTACATTATCACACAGGACACAGACATAAATACCATACTTACATTGCGATTGCATCTTCGTATTTGCCATCCTTGCCCTTGGTTCTGCCCAGGTTGTCTAATGCCCTGGATTCTGCTTCCTCTATGCCTCTGAAAGTAGTGTTCCATCACAGAATATGTCCTTAGGTTAGCTTGCTGACTGACTTCTCATACTGTGCCACTGAACAATGGAAGATTAAAAAACACAGGATACAAAATTAATGAAGTATTCCACAATCTAATCACAGCATAAAACATGATAATGTATATTCTTATGACTTTCAACATTTCTCAATCAATAGTTTATATAGTGAAGCACAGACAGAAAACAATTGCTTTTTTTCCTGTAAAGCAGCTTTCTTTTATCCTTCAGCAAATACCCAAAGGTTTTACGGATATAACATATGAGGGTAAAATGTTGCATGCAAAGTTTCACACATATCATGAGAAAAAAAGACACAATCTCTCTTTGATGTCAATCTACATGCAGTGCAAATAATTCTGACACATAAAGAAAGTTGGTGGCTGAAAGCGTTATTTATTTCAAAAATTTTTTTCCATTCAATCTTGATTTTGATTTTCTTTGGTAATCATGTTTACTAAACACTCTAAACATGCACTTTTGCTTCCTCACATCAACCACAATAAATCAAGAATGAATAATGTTCCAGAATAAACATTTGTGAAGACATCGATTTCTTTTTCATTCTGGCAGAGAATCAGATTGAAACAGACTGCACCATAGCTGAAAACAAACCCAGTGCAACTGAACACAGAAACTAGAGTTCAACATAATATTTATTTAATCCATAACCCAAATCAGAAATGCCAATTTTTGACATGTTTAATGAAAATTCACTTGTCTATTTCATATTGCGTATTAAGGATCATTACTTTGAACTCTGTTTTTGTGTATATTTGCATTTCACCTCGAGATGAAAACTTTTTATTTACTTAATCTCAGTTTTACATATCATTACATCATAATACAGATCATTTGTATCATTTGCATGCATAAACAATCACATCTTGGCTTGTGGAAGTTTTACATGAGAAACAAACATAAAAGCAAATACTGAAAAGGTTGGTGAACTTGATATGAGCAAAGGTGACTGTTTTCTGCTTTGAAATGGGTACAGGAGATACTGTTGAATATATCTTTTCATATAGGTGGCAAGACATTTTAATGATTACTGATATCTAAGTTGTCTATGACCAGATGAACTGAAACAAGATGTAGGCAACACAATCATCAGTATAGCTATCTGATCATAAAAGCTTTCAGCCATGACAATATTCCAAGACACTGGCAAATGCAGTTTTAACAATACACACTAACACAGTCTGTGCGAGACTAGCATTCTTTCTTTAAGCTGTACTTAATTTCCTCATAGTACAATATTCTTTGTACTCTTTTTTTTTTTTACCGCAAGTGAAAACAATAACAGAATAGTTTTCCTCTTGCAGAAATCTGTGAGGATAACACACACACATTCACACACACACACTCACACACACACACACACACACACACACACACACACACACACACACACACACACACACACACACACACACACACACACACACACACACACACACACACACACACACTCACACACACACACACACACACACACACACACACACACACACACACACACACACACACACACACACACACACACACACACACACACACACACACACACACACACACACACACACACACACACACACAAATGCCTGTACCTGACATCCCTGTTCATAACAGTGTAAAACAAGAGACCAACAAAGCACACCAACACAGGCGCCTGTACTCACTGCTCCTGTCCCAGGGCCAGGTCCTTGTTGTGGTACTCAAGGGCCTCTTTGTACTTGCCCAGCTCCAGGTAGGCATTGCCCATGCAGCTGTACAGGTTGGCCTCCAGGGCAGGCTTGTTCTTGACGCTGTCCTCACCCCAGTGCTGGATCTTGTTCAGCGTCTTCTGGGATTTCTTCAGACTCTCATCGTACTTGCCGTTGGCTTGAGCTGCAGACATTTGGCAGAGACAGGCTGGGGTATGATACACAAGCAGGCTATGTGAGACAGGCTGGGTGTGGTGCATAGCAGGCTATGTGAGACAGGCTGGGTGTGGTACAGAGCAGGCCATATGAGACAGGCTGGGTGTGGTGCAGAGCAGGCCATATGAGACAGGCTGGGTGTGGTGACAGAGCAGGCTATGTGAGACAGGCTGGGTGTGGTGCAGAGCAGCGATGTGAGACAGGCTGGGTGTGGTGCAGAGCAGGCGATGTGAGACAGGCTGGGTATGGTGCAGAGCAGGCCATATGAGACAGGCTGGGTGTGTGTGCAGAGCAGGCTATGTGAGACAGGCTGGGTGTGGTGCAGAGCAGGCTATGTGAAACAGGCTGGGTGTGGTGCAGAGCAGCAGGTATGTGAGACAGGCTGGGTGTGGTGCAGAGCAGGTTATGTGAGACAGGCTGGGTGTGGTGCAGAGCAGGCCATATGAGACAGGCTGGGTGTGGTGCAGAGCAGGCCATATGAGACAGGCTGGGTGTGGTGCAGAGCAGGCTATGTGAGACAGGCTGGTGTGTGGTGCAGAGCAGGCTATGTGAGACAGGCTGGGTGTGGTGCAGAGCAGGTTATGTGAGACAGGCTGGATGTGGTGCAGAGCAGGTTATGTGAGACAGGCTGGGTGTGGTGCAGAGCAGGCCATATGAGACAGGCTGGGTGTGGTGCAGAGCAGGCTATGTGAGACAGGCTGGGTGTGGTACAGAGCAGGCTATGTGAGACAGGCTGGGTGTGGTGCAAAGCAGGCTATGTGAGACAGGCTGGGTGTGGTACAGAGCAGGCTATGTGAGACAGGCTGGGTGTGGTACAGAGCAGGCTATGTGAGACAGGCTGGGTGTGGTACAGAGCAGGCTATGTGAGACAGGCTGGGTGTGATACAGAGCAGGCTATGTGAGACAGGCTGGGTGTGGTACAGAGCAGGCTATGTGAGACAGGCTGGGTGTGGTGCAGAGCGGGCTATGTGAGACAGGCTGGGTGTGGTACAGACAGGCTGGGTGTGGTGCAGAGCAGGCTATGTGAGACAGGTTGGGTGTGGTGCAGAGCAGACCATATGAGACAGGCTGGGTGTGGTGCAGAGCAGGCCATATGAGACAGGTTGGGTGTGGTGTGGTACAGAGTAGGCTATGTGAGACAGGCTGGGGTGGGTGCAGAGCAGGCTATGTGAGACAGGCTGGGTGTGGTGCAGAGCAGGCCATATGAGACAGGCTGGGTGTGGTGCAGAGCAGGCCATATGAGACAGGCTGGGTGTGGTGCAGAGCAGGCCATATGAGACAGGCTGGGTGTGGTGCAGAGCAGGCCATATGAGACAGGCTGGGTGTGGTGCAGAGCAGGCTATGTGAGACAGGCTGGGTATGGTACAAAGCAGGCTATGTGAGACAGGCTGGGTGTGGTGCAGAGCAGGCGATGTGAGACAGGCTGGGTGTGGTGCAGAGCAGGCGATGTGAGACAGGCTGGGTGTGTGCAGAGCAGGCCATATGAGACAGGCTGGGGTGTGGTGCAGAGCAGGCAATGTAAGACAGGCTGGGTGTGGTACAGAGCGGGCTATGTGAGACAGGCTGGGTGTGGTGCAGAGCAGGCGATGTGAGACAGGCTGGGTGTGGTGCAGAGCAGGACATGTGAGACAGGCTGGGTGTGGTACAGAGCAGGACATGTGAGACAGGCTGGGTGTGGTACAGAGCGGGCTATGTGAGACAGGCTGGGTGTGGTACAGAGCGGGCTATGTGAGACAGGCTGGGTGTGGTACAGAGCAGGGCATGTGAGACAGGCTGGGTGTGGTACAGAGCAGGGTGTGGTACAGAGCAGGCCAGAGACAGGCTGGGTGTGGTACAGAGCAGGCCATGTGAGACAGGCTGGGTGAGGTACAGAGCAGGCTATGTGAGACAGGCTGGGTGAGGTACAGAGCAGGCTATGTGAGACAGGCTGGGTGTTGTAAAGAGCAGAGACAGGCTGGGTGTGTGTACAGAGCAGGCCATGTGAGACAGGCTGGGTGTCGTAAAGAGCAGAGACAGGCTGGGGTGTGGTGTAGAGCACAGACAGGCTGGGTGTGGTACAGAGCAGGCCATGTGAGACAGGCTGGGCGTCATAAAGAGCAGAGACAGGCTGGGTGTGGTTGTAGAGCACAGACAGGCTGGGTGTGGTACAGAGCAGGCCATGTGAGACAGGCTGGGCGTCGTAAAGAGCAGGGACAGGCTGGGGTGTGGTGTAGAGCACAGACAGGCTGGGTGTGGTACAGGGCAGGCTATGTGACATGTACAGCAGGGTTTCCTGTCAAATTAAGAGGAGTTTTCATAGCCTTTGACTGAACGTGACTCAGTTGTTTGGTATGCCTACTTGCATGGATGCATGCGTGCAAGCTTTTGTGTGTGTGTGTGTGCCTATGTGTGTGTGCCTGTTTGTGCGTCTGTGTGTCCTTGTATATGTGTGTGTGTGTGCCTGTGTGTGTGTGCCTGTGTGTGTGTGCCTGTACATGTGTCTGTATGTGCCTGTATATGTGTGTGTGCATGCATGTGTGCATGCGTGTGTGCATGTGTGTGTGCATGCATGCGTATATGCATATGTACATGAGTGATTTCTTCTCCTCCTTAACATGTATTGGCACAACTTTAATTTCCATTAAAACACAGAACTCTTGGACTTCCACACTGCCTTTTCCCCATCACCAAGACAAACAAACAAAAAAAACAACAACAACAACAACAACAACAACAACAACAACAACAAGCCTACAACCACCCTATGAAGCAGAAGAGGGACAGAGTCACCTTCGTCGATTTCCTCCAGGCGTTGCAGAATGTACTTCATGCGGTCCTGGGTCTTCGCCTCGTGAACTGCCAGCACTCCTCTGCTGCTGCTGTCGTCGCTGGTCCCGCTCCCGAGCATACATGGGTTTCTGCTGGCGCCAGAAGTCAGCACGCCCGTCCAGATATTCAAGGCCGTCTATAGAGCGGTGTTTGATGTAGCGATCCGTGTCGTCAGGATCATCGGCGGCCGTCATACCTATGTGCATCGACAGATGATTGTTTTGGTGAAAAAAAAAAAAAACACATTTACGTTGCCTACATAACATGAAGTAATAAAACAAAGTAACAAAGATTCAAACACATATAATTTTTGTTGAGTTTCAAAAGCATACAAAAACGTTCAACCAACCCAAAACTATTGACTCCTAAAATGCCCATGTATTTCTGTTCCCATCCCATCACATGCACTCCTAACAAATAAAATTCTGCATAGGGACAGGATGGTTAATGCTCACAAAAACCTGACTATGAATACAAACACAGGACAGCTGTAGTGAAGAAACAATATCAAACACATTTATGTGCATGGATTGTGGGCCATGGTGCCCTCCCCTCCTGCTCTACCCCCCAGCTGCACTGCTAATATGATGTACACATATAGTACAGGGTCAAGGGTCAGTTCCTGCAACCTTACATAATCACATGCTAGCATGCATTTACACCTTCACATACATCCAAACACACACACACACACACACACACACACACACACACACACACACACACACACACCTGCTCTATTACCACTGTTTGTAAAACTGACTACAGTGCCTGCAAACTGAAACATACTGCAATCAGTGCCAGTCACAACAAAACGAACTGAAGAGTTCTAAATCCCAGTAAATGCTTCATACATTGCTGCATTTGGCATAATTTTCCCACACATCGCCACAATAATGTCAAGGTGCCTATAAGCAGGTGCTATATGTACATGCTGGCACTGGGAAGTGTACCCAGGTGTGTTCAAGTTTTCAGAACCTTTAAGAGCTTATTGTTCCCATCAAGATCACTGCTCTCACCATCACATGATCACAGAAAAGCATGCTGATGAAAAATAACATCAGTTGCATATGTGTGATTAACATTTTTGAATGCATTTGCTGAAAATGCACTTATGTTTTATCATCCATGTATGCAGACTTTGTCTTGGTATTAGTTCTTTTCACTATTTATTTTCAGTTGCGATACTTTTTGTTTAATGTGAATGGTTTATATTCCTCATTCGTTTGAAAAAAATCGTAACATTTTTTCAGTTCTAGAAGACGACAGAAAGCGAAAGTCCTGTGAGCATGGACCCTCTCATAATTTTCAACCAAGACTATCAGAAAGTTTTCTTAAAGGAAAAAAAAAGAGAAGAAAATCAAATCCCACCCAAAATACAATGGGATCAAACTGGCACTCCAGAGCACAATCAAAAGAGAACTACTCTAATTCATGTAGTAAAGACGGCACCACTCCAAACCATCTTTTAGTGCAAACAAAAGCAGCCCAAGGTTCATGGCCTCCATGTGTTAAGAAAATGAGATGAACTGAGAGTGCCACACTTTTCACAGACCCTGCAAGTCTTCATCAAACACAGAAAAAGACAGAAATACAGAACTCAATGACTTTTTATTTAACTGTACTTTGCAAGTATTCCTTGAAAACTACAACAAACAATGACAGTCAACCACCAGCCACAACAAAAACAATTCCTTTCACCGCCATCTTCTGGAACAAAAATTGTTTCAACATTAGATGAATAAATACAGGCTGAGCGCCGTGAACTTTTGCAGCAAAGTCCTCTCTCAAACAAAGTACATTTTTTCTCCCTGTCTTTATTTCAGATTCCATATTCCAAGTTTCTAGTCAACTTGGTACAAATGAATTAGTCAATCCTGTTTGTTTGTGTGTCAGGCAAATCTCCACTCTTCTCCCCTCCCCCTCCCCTCCCTTCCTACAACCTCTCCCCATTCCCGGCCTACCTCACCTCTTACCTCGCCCCCTTCTTCCCCACTCTTACATACTCAACCAAACAAAGAAATAACAAAACGTTTGATGGGATTGTGCTATCTACAGCAGAAGCCATGCACTTCATGAAGGTCTGGGGAAAGAAGGATTTCTACTTTCTTGGTTCCTCTGAGCTTCTCTGAACATGTTGTTTTTTTTTTTGCTACCATTTCTTGATGAACCCAAATGAAAGGAAGAAATATACCAGAAAATGAAAAGCAACAGAAAGTAAGAAAGGAGAAGAAGAAAGAAAGAAAGAAATGAAAAGAAAAGAAAAGAAAAGGAAGCAAACAGAAAAAAAAAGAAAAGGAGAGAAAAGGAAGCAAAAAAGAAAAGAAAAGAAAAGGAGAGAAAAGGAAAGAAAAGAAAAAAAAAAAGTAAAAAAAAAAGTAAAGAAACCATGAACAGATAACTGAAGAAACAGAAGAAAAAAAAAAAAAAAAGAACAAGAAAGAGAAAGGAAGAAATACACAGAAACAGGAAGCATAGAAAGCATGGGGGGGGGGGGGGGGGGGAGGGGAGGAAATGAGGACAAACAAGCGGCAAAAGAAAGACATAAAGACAAAGAGACCAAAGAGAGAGAGAGAGAGAGAGAGAGAGAGAGAGAGAGAGAGAGAGAGAGAGGGGACAGAAAGAGATCTGACTTGACAACTCATGGTAGTCAAAATCATTCAACAGGCTCTGCATGAAATAATTTTCTTTTTTTTTTTTTTTTCCTCCTTACAAACTTCACATTAACAGAACAAGATAGTACTTATGCTCTTCTTCTGCATGTCCTGGCACCATAGTATCATGAAAATCATGCTCCTCATAATGGTTAATGCTTAAGATGTGGTTCCCCCATTTTGTTTTGAACACACTGTGAAGAAGAATGGCAGGCAGACAGGAAAGAAGCACTGTGGCTGTGTGAAAGGAAACCAATCCAGTTACCTTTTCCTGGCACTTTTGTTCCCTTTTCTGTGAATTGTCAGTCCATTCATCAGTTGGAAGCAATCTATTCGATGTTCTTCTAAAATGGTGTATGGGTGTGCGTGCATGTGCGTGCATGTGTGTTTGTGTGTGTGTGTGTGTGTGTGTGTGTGTGTGTGTGTGTGTGTGTGTGTGTGAGTGTGTGCATGTGTGTGTGTTTGAGAGAAAGAGAGAGAGTATGCATACATGCATATATGGATGCGTGTGTGCATACATGCATGCGTGTGTGCCTGTGTGCCTGTGTGTGTGTGTGCATGTGTGTGTGTGTGTGCGTGTGTGTGTGTGTGTGTGTGTGTGTGTGTGTGTGTGTGTGTGTGAAAGTATGAGTTTACCTGTATGCATGTGAGCCTCAGTTCAGTTAACACTGAGTCTGCCTACTTCAGTAAGATAAATGTCAAATACACATAGCTTGATCAAAACAGTCTGCCGTTTGTACACACATCAAATCAGCTCAAAGCACCTCATGGCACACAGGGAGCGTTAAATGGCTTTCTGATGAGTGAGCAGACCTCTGCCTACCTCATGACATACAGGGAGTGTTAAAAAATGAGCTTTCTGATGAGTGAGCAGACCTCTGCCTACCTCATGACATACAGGGAGTGTTAAATGAGCTTTCTGATGATGAGTGAGCAGACCTCTGCCTATCTGCTTACCTCATGACATACAGGGAGTGCTAAATGGCTTTCTGATGAGTGAGCAGACCTCTGCCCTACCTCATGACATACAGGGAGTGTTAAATGACAGTGGAGTGCTAAATGGCTTTCTGATGAGTGAGCAGCAGACCTCTGCCTACCTCATGACATACAGGGAGTGCTAAATGGCTTTCTGATGAGTGAGCAGACCTCTGCCTACCTCATGACATACAGGGAGTGCTAAATGGCTTTCTGATGAGTGAGCAGACCTACCTTGACTACGGTTGAAGCTGGCTTCTAAGTAAGGTCAGCATCAAATCCTACCTGAGGAGCAGACCTCTGTACATTTCAGGGATCTAAATCCAAAACTTTCACAGATACATCCAAAGTGAGCAGTTTCACCTCAACGAATCCTCTTTGATATCAGACCTCCCTACCTTTTGATGCCAGTTGCAGATTTCTGGTTTCAATTGATATGATCTAGAAATGATGGAATAACCTTCCACCCAGCCCCCCACCACCTACCTCCCCCTTTCATTAATGTTATGTTGTTCATTGGATCCTGCTCATAAAATGATCCACAGTAAATCCCCCAAAAGCACACATAATCCAAAGTTCTGCTACTGGGAGATCTGCCACAGAAGACTAGAAGAAGACAGAAGACAAAAAAAAAAAAAGAAATGAGAGCAGGGCTCCTCATTCAGTGAGTTTATGTGTATCACACATGCATTGAAACTGTCAAATACAATCTGAAATTTCAGAATGAGGCTAGAAATGAAAAAAAAAAAACAACATTTGCCAGCACATAATGCTGACATGACATCAGTATCCTGTATCTCTGTTTTGACATGCTCAGGCACAAGTTTGAAACTGGACCAAAATTTGCCTTCTCACTAGAATACAACACACTGCTTTTTGTCATCAGTTTTCCTTGAGTGTGTCACTGGTTATGAACGTCATTTAAAGGTAACATACTCTTAAAGATGGCAAATCAAACATTTTGAATTCAATGAAACAACCAGCTTTGTCATCAAAGATGGCAAATCAAACATTTTGAATTCAATGAAACAACCAGCTTTGTCATCAAAGATGGCAAATCAAACAATTTGAATTCAATGAAACAATCAGCTTTGTCATCAAAGATGGCAAATCAAACAATTTGAATTCAATGAAACAACCAGCTTTGTCATCAAAGATGGCAAATCAAACATTTTGAATTCAATGAAACGCCAGCTTTGTCATCAAACAACGATGCTGCATCTGAATTACCATCTACCAGGCGCCTGGCCATCAAGTTAAGAATGAAAAAAAAAAAAAAAACGTACAAAAGTACAGATTGGATGAACTGATTCGATTGGAGAGAAAAACAAGACAGCTGCCTGATTTATAGAAACTGTAAGCTGCCAATATCAAATCATCTACTAGATCCAAAGAATGAAATGCTTTCATTGCTGGGTCATCAATCCTTCATCACGGGCAATAGTAAGTTTGGGGTTATCTTTAGGCTACCTGCATTGTGAACCCCAACCCGGCCATGCATTACAAAGCCATGCCCTATCTGGTTGTCCAGGTGTTGGAAGCATGTATAGCAGACCCGAACGGATACTGGCTCTTTTTGCTGATATGAATAGTATTGGATGTAAAGTTGAAGATTTACCAATGGATCTAGAGTTGATGATTCACCAATCTGTTTAAAACATTTTTATTTTTAAAACATAAAAGAAAACATCAAAACTGATTGAATAAAACAGTGATAAAAAAAAACTTGTAGGACTTTTGAATCAATGTGGATGTTTCTTAGAAAGTATATCTGTGACTGGCACTTTTTGTTCATAGGAATATCACTGGATCTTAAGTTGAAGATTTGTTTGTAACTTTGTTCACTTGCTGGGAAAAAAAAAAAGATAACATTTTTACTAACTACCATTTTCTCCCACTTCTTGTGCTATGTTATCCATAGCAGGAGAGAATATCTGTTGGTATGATACTTATCACTTTTTGTGTAAATAAATGATCTGAGCGTGACAGCAGTGATGAGTTTTTTGTCGTCCATGTGGGAAAGAAAGATAAATCATGCAAAAAAATCATATAGAGGAGTTTGGTCCCTTCACCCAGACAGCTGGGGAAGGTACAATTTGCAGGACCAGCAAAATGACGGCTCTAATCACATGGGTCTGGCTGGGTGCACTATGCACGGCTTTGGCCGTCACCAGTTAGTTTGGAAAGGAGATGAACCAGAGCAGGTTTTTTTTTTTCTCCCAGACAGGCTGTGTTTTGCATGGCCAGGGCCTGGTCCACTATGCACACAGCCTTATTCCCTCTTAAATATTTAAGTTGTGGTATAAATACCCCTATAAAAAACTTTCAGGGGTTAAGCTGCCCTCAGTCTCTGAAAACAGCAATCCAGTGAACACAGTCAGGGGCACAAACCAGACTGTTATAGTTGAAAGTGATTGCAGGTCTCATGTGACCAGGGAGAAGGTCTTACTGTTTACACTGCAACTCCCTGGGAACACTCTCCGTGGCCAGCTCAAGTGAAATACTCCAGCATGCACTGGCTGACAAAAACCTGATTTTCATTTTTTGCTGGTGATTCATCAAATCAAAAAGCCTGGAAAAACAAACTGTTGAGTGCCGAGGAAGGAGTCATCGACAATGGCAATTGGGGGTTACACTTGCCTGCAAGTATATAATCTACATGTTGCCAACAATATTTCCTGACAACTTACAGTAATCTTTTTCAAAAAATCCTTTTTCCCAAATAACATTTCCTATATTGCATGAATTATTTTTGTTTAATGAAGCTGAGACTGACAGCCCATCCCCACCACCTATCCCATACTTCTCTCCCCTCCCAGTCCCTGCCCCATCCAGTCATATCATCGAAGAAGAGAGACTTACTGTCACACAGTTTCTCCAAGTATTCACGATCTCTGTAGAGTTCTCCCAGCAACTGTTTGGTGGTTCTGGTAGTGCCTGCATTCTGAGGCTTGGACCGCTCTTTCTTCTCCTCTCGTTTCTGTACCTGGGACGGTTTTTGTATCCTTTCTCCTTTCTGTTGCTGCTTCTGCTTCTGTTCAGATCACCACAAGGCTGGGTCAGAAGTTTGACAGGCTGGGTCAGAGGTATGACAGGCTAGGTCAGGGGTTTGACAGGCTGGGTCAGAGGTTTGACAGGCTAGGTCAGAGGTTTGACAGGCTGGGTCAGAGGTTTGACAGGCTGGGTCAGAGGTTTGACAGGTTGGGTCAGAGGTTTGACAGGCTAGGTTTGACAGGCTGGGTCAGAAGTTTGACAGGCTGGGTCAGAGGTTTTTGACAGGCTGGGTCAGAGGTTTGACAGGCTGGGTCAGAGGTTTGACAGGCTGGGAGGTTTGACAGGCTGGGTCAGAGGTTTGACAGGCTAGGTCTGGGGTTTGACAGGCTGGGTCAGAGGTTTGACAGGCTGGGTCAGAGGTTTGACAGGCTGGGTCAGAGGTTTGACAGGCTGGGTCACAGGTTAGGTTTGACAGGCTGGGTCAGGGGTTTGACAGGCTGGCTGGGTCAGAGGTTCGACAGGCTGGGTCAGAGGTTTGACAGGCTGGGTCAGTTAGGTCAGAGGTTTGACAGGCTGGGTCAGAGGTTTGACAGGCTGGGTCAGAGGTTTGACTCTTTCTGTACCAGTCCCCTATCAGGATGCAGTAGTTTTTTTTTTTTTTTTTTTTTTTTTGCGCTGATGCATGCAGACTCTTAGGAAAAAACAGATGGAACTGTCAGGTAGCATGGAATGAATTAAGTGATGTCAGCAACAGAGCACACACATACACAAAGGAAAGCAAAGAAAAAAAACAAAAATCATCTTTGATTTTGACAATACATTCATTCACAAATTTAACAATCAAAAGAAATCTCTCACACACACACACACACACACACACACACACACACACACACACACACACACACACACACACACATGGACAAAGTAATAACATTTGACTTTTCCAAAAATAATGATTATAGACTTTTTCCAAAGGCTACAAGTACAATCAAGTATATGGGCACATAGTTATGCATGACCTAGGGTGCTGACAGGCCTTTCATGCACGCTTGTTTGTTTGTTTTTTTTTCTTTTTTCTTCTTTTTTTTTTGTTTCCTGTACCAGAGTGATTATCATCATATTCTTCTATTATAATTTCCACTGATCCTGGCAGCTAGCATACACTCTTCCACTGTGATTCCTGGTTAGGTCAGTATATGCTACACTCTTCCACTGTGTTTCCTGGTTAGGTCAGTATATGCTACACTCTTCCATTGTGTTTCCTGGTTAGGTCATTGTGTTTCCTGGTTAGGTCATGCTGCTACACTCTTCATTGTGTTTCCTGGTTAGGTCAGTATATGCTACACTCTTCCTTGTGTTTCCTGGTTAGGTCAGTATATGCTACACTCTTCCATTGTGATTCCTGGTTAGGTCAGTATATGCTACACTCTCATGAAAACTGGGTATCATATTGTTACACACGTTTTAAACATTCTAACTACCACCATCACCATCAGCACCACCACTGTCCTTATCATATCTATCTATACATTTATATCGATGTACATCCATCCATCTGTCTATCTATCTATCTACCTAATCTGGCTGTCTGTCTGCCTCTCTCTCTCTCTCTCTGTATCTGTCGGTCTGTCTATGTACCATCATCATCACCCATCTCAATCCTGCACATGCAGTAAAAGAAACACATCAGGACGTTGTTTTTTTTTTTGCTGAGTGAACCCTATCATAGAGCATCAAGAGATCACTTCTCTCCTCTGTAACATAAAATGTCCTGTCACCAATGGAAAGGCCCTGATGATCATGTTATCATGGAAGTCAGAAAGAAAGCAGACAACAAGAAAGAAACTAGGCAATGAGGACAGAGGAAAGTGGGTTGGAACTCACTCTTGTTAAAAATGAACTGTCAAACCATGAGAACAGGAGTGTCAGAAATAAGATTAAAAAGACAACGAAGTGATGTAAAGCATTTGAGTATGATGTATGAATTGTTTACACAAACTCGTTTTTAAAGCCAAGTTATCAATGTTAAATATAAGGATATTACTTTAACATTGTTGATCAAACACTTCATAAAGACAAACACACAGCATCAAATCTGCCTGCAAGAATACTAAAACGGCATCCGCAGGATACCCCCTTTCATGAGGACGAACGTCAGTGACGAAATCAATCTAAAGGCGTGTTGTACCATCCCTAACAACTAATAAAACCAAGCATGAATTTAAAGAAAAAGGGGTACTCCTATGATTATGATTTTGTTGTATGATGGCTTCCTATTTGGAGCAAGTACCACCATCCCTAACATCTGCTGAAACTGAATGTGAATCAAGAAAAACATGACAGGACAAACGCACAGCAGGATCACCACAGACTGTTACAATTTCATGATATGAAACTTGAAATGTGGTCTGGATCAGATGTAAACAACCAGCTTGTTCAGTCTGATTGCAAAAACACCTGTCCTGGGAACCAAAAAGGACTGAACACAGTCTCACCTTCTTTGGAAAAAACATACTATTTACACTGCATAAATGCATATGCAGCATTAATATTCAGTCTCACTGCATGTTCTAACCTGCTGTCTTCTGATGTTCATGGTTTGCATTTTAATGCATGGCACTTACCAGCTCAAAGACCAAAGAGAAATGGGGAATTCACACACACAAAAAAGTGTATAAATCACACACATGCACATGTGCACACATGCACGCACACACACACAAACACACGCATGCATGCACACATGCACACACACACATACATACACACACACATACAATCTGGCTACTTCATAACACGTGTTAGGACATGGAAGATGCTGAAAATACCTTAAATAAGAAACTGTGTGTGTGTGTGTGTGTGTGTGTGTGTGTGTGTGTGTGCAAGTGTGTGCAAGTGTGTGTGTGTGTGTGTGTGTGTGTGTGTGAGAGTTGAGTGTGTGTGTGTGTGTGTGTGTGTGTGTGTGTATGTTTGTGTGTGTGTGTGCATGTGTTCACATGTGTGTTTGTGTGTATGTGCGTGCATGCGTGCACACGTGTGTATTTGTGTGTGTGCCTGTGCATGCACATGCAAGAGTCAGGGCATGTGTATGTCTTCTAGTATAATCAAGACAAGCGTAACAAGGTATAATGATTCTACAATCAGGATTTAGAATAAACTTGGAAGACACGGCACATAAAACATGTTAACCACAGCACCAAACACAATAGTTATAAAAAGTATATCAAGCATTCCAAATGGAAAATGAAACCACATCATGCCTTTTGTTACAAAATCAAGCATCAAAACGAAAAAGAACACTGGACAAGTGTCCAAGAATTATTTCTCCACTTTTAGATTTTGTCACACAGAACCCAAACAACCAATAATACAACAGATCTCAACTACAGGAACAAAAAAAAAAAAAACCTTGAAAAAAAACAAAACTTAATTCAAACAAAGTCAACATTATTTTACCTGCAACACAACACTCGCACATTATATATGTTTTTCTAAAATAGGGGAGAAAACAAAGGGAGATTACGTATTTTGGAAATACATGGTTAATGATCATATGATGAACTTTCTTATATTTGCATTGGTTATAAGAAACAGATACATCACTATGAACTAATCGGTGGGTCAAATTCTTGTGAAATTAGTACACCTTCCCAAGTGATTATCCGAAAAGACAACATGAAGGAATCTGTTCAATTTACCTTCTTTTTATCCTGAAATAGTCACACAGAGCAGGGTCATGACATATTCCCTTGATGGAGTCTACAATGTTGTAGACCTACTACGTTTACCACATGTCAGTTGCAGTTTCAAATATGTTGCAAGGCTGTCTAAAAGCATCCAACAATTCAAGTGTAATGGCACTGTGACAGCAACATTTCATTAGATTTATTTTTCTTTCTTTGTATTTTTTGTCTCAACAAATCACAACAAAATTGTTGAGGTGCTTCACAATCAAACATTCAAGTACTGTGCAAAGTAAGACATTAAAAACATAATCAATGCATTCATTATCATGTTAATTGTTCAGGATTTTGCTTTGTGCAGAATCTGACCTGCCAAGAAAAATGATTTCCTCCTGAAGTTAGACAAACAAAAAGAAATAAACAGAAAAGAATGTTTGAATTGGTCACAAAACTTGTCATCTATTATTCAAAGCTAGCACATTAGACTTACTTCCTTTTGCAAATCATCAACAGATAATGCAAAATAGACCTGAATTCATATATAAAATAAATAAGTAAACAAATTCAGAACAGCTGAGTAAATAACTAAAAAGAAATAGATTGATAAGTAAAACATTGGCAAGAAACAGAGACAGCATTCTGATTTTCAAATGCTGGACTTCTGTATTAATCATTACATATCTCAGTTGTATGCAGCAACAAATTCCTAAACACTGGGTGGGTATCTGGATAAAGCTTTATTTTCATTGCAAATATGTCATTTGATACATGGCCCTATCATTCTTTGGCTAGATTCTTCAACAATTGTGTGCTGAGGCATTACACCTCTGACATCACACCTTTTTGTACCATGCTACCTATTAGAAAGTTTAGGCAAGAGATGTTACCTCATCGAGCTTATAGAAGAATGACAGATCTCCAGTGGAGTCCAGCTTCACAGAATTTGGAGCTGAAAACAGACCAGCAGAATCAATCATCACTCTAGCACTGTGGAACCTCTCAATTCTCCAGAACTCCTTAAAAAAAAGTCTGTGTCTATGTAGGGAGAAGCTTTTGTCTAGAGGCCAGTCTGGAATACACACATGTTTCAGAAACAAAACAATTCTTTGAGGGTGGGAGGAAGCAGGTGGGGAGGGGGGGGAGGTAGGGGGTTGGGGAAGGCAGGAAGTCTTTGTTGGGAGATCTATTTAGTATGGACAAAGACAGAAATGTTCATTACGAAAACAACAACAAAGACTTTAAAAGGACAGAGTTTGTGTTGGAAGGTCAATCCAGTATTAAAGACAAAGACACTGATGTGGCGCGCACACACACACACACACACACACACACACACACACACACACACTGAGTCTTTAAAGTCTTTCCTTTGTTGGAAGGCCAATTCAGTGATAGATAATGACGACAAACTGCTCAATATTTACAACAAAAACTGTTCAATATATACAACAAAACTTCTCAATATTTACAACAAAACTGTTCAATATGTACAACAAAAACTGTTCAATATCTACAACAAAATGTTCAATACTTACAACAAAACTGTTCAACATTTACAACAAAACTGTTCAATATTTACAACAAAAGTGCCCCTACTCACAACAAAACAACTCATATTTACAACAACAACAACAACAACAACAACAACACAAGTCTTTGAAGGGATAGAGACTTTGTTGGCAGTCACCAGTACGGATAAAGAATACCACGTCTCATTCAACACGACAAAGTCTTTAAAGGGAGGGAGATGGGGAACATGGAAAGATGGGATGCCAGACTCCACAGAGTTTGCCTGATTTTTGGGAAGAACAGGGGGCAGGAGGGGGGGGGGGGGGGGGGGGGGGGGGGGGGGGGTGGGGAGAGGGGAGGAGCAGGGCACTGGAGGTAGGAAGGGGAAGAGGGACCTTGAGTGGGTCGGAGGTGCTGCTCGAGTGAGGAGAGGGGAAGGGGGAGACAGGGAAAGGGGTTGGGGGGAGGTATGGGAAAAGACAGGAGAAAGGACAGGGGGGGGGGGGGGGGGGGGTGAGGAGAGGAGTATATGAACAAAGGGGGATGGAGGAAGGGGACAGGGAGGTGAGGTTGGGGGAGGGGCAATGGGGGTGGGAGAATACTTAGTCTAGTGTAAAATAAAGAAAGAATTGTGTGTGTGTGTGTGTGTGTGTGTGTGTGTGTGTGTGTGTGTGTGTGTGTGTGTGTGTGTGTGTGTGTGTGTGTGTGTGTGTGTGTGTGTGTGTGTGTGTGTGTGTGTGTGTGTGTGTGTGTGTGTGTGTTTTGTGACCGTGTACTCATCTGTGTGTGTGTGTTTTCTGTGAATGTGTGTTTGTGTGTGTGGGCATGTGAGGGCATGTCTGTGCACACTTGCATGAGTGCTTGCACAAGAATACATTCTTGACTATATACACTGAGTGTATACAAACATGCAAGTGTGTGTGTGTGTATGTGTGTGTGTGTGTGTGTGTGTGTGTGTGTGTGTGTGTGTGTGTGTGTGTGCATGTGCATGTGCATGTGCATGCGTGCTTATGTGTGTGCATATGCATGTGTGTATGAAAACAAGAGTACATGATTGTTTTTGCATATATGTACATATATATATATATATATATATCTATATCTACACCTATATCTGCTCCTGTTGTGTGTTTGTCATGTGACAAGATTATTTTCCTGTGCAGTTGTCCTTATCCAACTCATCTCTTTACTTCCAATGCTGTTGTTGATGGCTTCCTGGGATTTCTGGATCCCAAGACGGAACTCCTGAAGTTCCGGTCGCAGCTTGTGTCCTCTGTGGTAAACATCAGAGCATTTTCAAAGTCCCCTTTCTGGTACAGAGCTTCAGCTTTGGTGCACAATGCCTGCAGAAAAGAGAAATCAGAGGAAATGTTGGAAGCAAACCATGCCAAAGTCTGTTCCTTTTCTCCATAGGGAGCTGCTGGTATGACATATCTCAGAATGAAGAGGAGACAAGCATAACAACAAACAAGGTATCAGGGGATGTTGAAGAGCAGACACAAATGATACACAGATGGAAAAATACTCACAATAACAGTACAGTTTACACATACTCATCTATATCCACATCCACACAAAACTGTGCGCACACCCACACCCACTCACACTATCACTGGCACTTTCTGTACTCATCAATTAGATCAGCAGGATGTAAGGCTATAAAGTCAACAAAAGTTGAACATGTTTGTACCCTACTGCATTAGTGTTGAACTTAATTTTAGACATACAGATACTAACAGACAGAAACTGAAAGAACACACACACACACACACACACACACACACACACGCACACACACACACACACACACACTGATTGCAAAAGCAAATAAATTCATTAATCAATGTACCATTTCAAAAAATAGAATTTTGACTTTGAACTGAACTGGCGCACACATAAAATCACAGACCCGAATATCTTTTCCTTTGCCTTCTTCCTCATTGTCCAGCGCTGACTCAGAATCGGCCAGGGCAGCTTGAGAGTTGCCCATCTGTAGGTAACACTTGGCCCTGGCCACCAGACAAGTCTTGTCCCCCGCCTTCATCTCCAGGGCCTGCACAGGACCCATGCAACACTTTAGTGTGTGTGTGTGGGGGGGGGGGGGGGGGGGTTGGAGGTGGGGAGCTGGGGAGTTGAGAAGTGATGTGTGGATGAGGGTGTATATGTACAAGCAAACTTTAGTGTTTGTGGCTATTCAATTAGTATATAACTGAACAAAAAGTAATTTAGGATTCCTAATTAATATATCAACTTATGGGATCTAAATCCCATAGAATAGCACTAATATCATATTGGGACCTACTAGCAATAAATAAATAATAATACATCAACAACCAGTAATAAATCAGCTAGTTCCTCAATCATCAGTTGATCAAATTTCATTTAATAATTCATTGTCCACAGAGGACATTTCAAATAATTATCAGTTACTTTATGATTTCTCTAAAGTTTTGAACTCCAGTCCAGTTGGTATCTTTCTTTGCTTTATTGTGTTACTTTTATGGTGTGCATTATGGTTGTAGTGTGTGTGTGTGTGTGTGTGTGTGTGTGTGTGTGTGTGTGTGTGTGTGTGTGCGCGTGCACGTGCGTGCGTGCGTGCGTGCATGCATGCGTGTGTGTGTGTGCGTGTGTGTGTGTGTGTGTGTGTGTGTGTGTGTGTGTGTGTGTGTGTGTGTGTGACATACATGTATCTTTTCTGTTTCTATCTGTTGGCAGTTGACTGTATGAGCAAAAAAAAAAACTTTTAGTTCAGCAGAGCATAACAAGTGGTGGGGGTCGGTATATACTGATGACTTCGTCTTTTCTTATCTACTAAGGAGCAAAACATCTTCTTCTTCTTCTTCCGTTAGGCAGCCATCGTTATGGCGATGATTATGTCGCACTAAGGGAGGTTGCATTTGTAGTGCAGTAGTTGGTGTCTGGGTTAAAACCACTTAAGAAAAAGAATGACGGGCGACGACAACATGAAAGTTACCGGGTGCTTACCTTTGTGAAACTCTCGATAGCTCGCTGGTATTGCTTGACGTGCACAAAGTGTTCGCCTTCATCTCGAAGCGTTTCGAATGTACCAACTGTCGTCTGTTCCTCTGTCCCTGCATCACTCTCACTGTCTCTTCGGCCCCTGCCACGGCCCGGCATTTTGTTGCAATTTTTGAGAGTAAGAGCGTCAACAATAAAGCAAATGGAAAGGAAGAAGGCAAGGTGTGTACACGGCAACAGAGCTGGTCTTATTATGCGTCTCGATTCAAACTTCCGTTGCTATAGGTAACGCCGTAGTTTCGAATACTGCACATGAATTATATGTCCATGAACTTAGAGAAACTTCAAAAACGAGCAAATCTATATTAATGTTTATATTTACTATGATTAAAATCTATTCACAAGCAAACAATTAAAACATTCGTAAATTAAACGCGCCTGGAGGTAATAAGTACATCTGTACTGGAGACGCTTCTCCTTTGGATAAGTCTCCATTCCTAAATCTAGCGTAACTAATCGAATCTCCACAAACAAATAAAACCTCCCAAGTGCCTGCAGAAGTCTTTAAAACCTACAGTTGAAATTACCTCTAACTTCATATCCTGGGAATAATGGAGAGCCTTCTGCTTATTTTCCTTCTCCCCCCTTCACCACTCGCCCTGCTTCTCCCCCTCCATGTCGCCTCCTCAACCAATCAGCCTCTGTGTTAGTTTCAGTGTCAGTTTCATCAAGTAGGCGTCACTGCGTGCGGACTGGTCCATATACGCTACACCACATCCGCTCAGTTTTAAGACCACACTACGCATGATCTTAAGCTGATGGATAACTGAATTAACAACTAAGATGAGAGAAATGAAGAAGAATGTATCGTGGCTACGACTTTGCAGATGTCTGACCTACGGATAGGGGGAAAAGCGTGTAGAACTTTGAATACAACACGTGTTAAAAAAATCCAACCAATTAAAGAAAAATGCCAACTGGACTCTGTAAGAAAACTTTGACTAACTAATCTGAGAAACGAATAATCATTCAACATTTTAGAGAGTGATGACGTCGATCTATCGGAAGTATTACCACCACCAGCCATGATAATCAAGTTCTTTTTTTTTTTGGGGGCAATGAATTAACAAATGTGAAACAATTAGTGCATTTCTACACATACATCTAACATTTCTACTGAATTTTGTTTTCAGTGAATTTAAACGTAATCTGTGAATTAAGCTTCTTACATCTCTAGGTATATGAGTTAGAAGTTTTTTTTGGTGTTTGTTCTGTGTTCCAGAACTATATGCAATACAGTTATGATAGTACTGAGATTCCGAGTTCTTTAAGGACTGTTGGAAGCTTTTCTCAGTCTGTTTGTCAATTAAGGAATAGCATTCTGAAAGATCTAAAGGTATGTTAAGAGAGTTGTGCTTTCCATGCTTCTAGCTGCTCTTTTTGCTGCGTGATCAACCTTTTCATTTGATACAATTCCGCTGTGAGATGGTACCCAATAAAACGTAACAGTGATCCCTTTAAGTGATAAAAGGTGAATGACTTGGTTAATTTCTAAGACAATCTCAAGTCGAATTTTTTTAATTTTGGGACTGGAGGGCACCCAGAACCGATCTGCTATCAGTACACACAAGGATTCGACAAGAATTTAGGGGGGAAATGTAAAATAAATTCCAAAGACTTCAAAATCGCAATGAGCTCTGCACTAAAATATGGAAAGATTTTTACCAAGATGATAGAGTTTCTCTACATTCAAATCTGGAATAATAAAAGCAGCACCTGCTACATTATCGTCTAAAATTGAGCCATCAGTGAAAATCTCATATAATTTCTGTAATTTTCATCGAGATGATTATTGACAAACTCTTCTGATATATAGGGGATCTCTTTTTTTTGATATTTCATTGGAACTGATATCAAAAGAGGCTTTTTTTTTTTTGCTCCCACCTGGGAATTGGTGAAAAGAATGGTTTAGAAGCAATGTTAGTTATTTCAGAGTCTATGGTTTGATTGGAAATATAAGACTAAATAGTTCTTAATGATTGGATTTCTCGCGCTCGTTTAGCAAAATCTACTTCAGATTTTAAAGATACCTCGTTTGTACAGAAATTATTCAAGGTAAGACTCTTAAAAAGTAAATTTGAGGCAGATGCTTTTCTCTCAACTCTTCAAGAGGTAGTATTCCAGCTTCACTATAAGTTCTTAAGTTAGATACATGTGTGGGAACCTAGAGAAAGTTTATAAGCCTTGCAGTCAATACTTTGTAATTTATTCAAAAGATAATGGGGCGCGCTAAAAAAAAAAGACTTCTTGGGCATAAGTAAGCCGTGAACGTACGAGAGCCGTTGCTAGTGCAGTTCAAGTTGTTGTATCTTGTCCCCACATTCGTTTAGTTATGATCTTCAGAAAGATTCAACCTTTTCTTGCTTTGTTTGTAATATATAGTCAATGTGATGATCCAAGAAAGTTTAGGATTTATATATACACCTACAAACTTCACAGATTTCACATACTGTAAGATAGAACCATTTATAGTAAACACAGGAAGATTCTCTGGGTCGTACCCTGAATTGAATAGTATATATTATTTGTTTTTTCAACAGAAAGAGATAGTTCATTTTCTAATAGAAAACTATTGATTTTATTTAGTTCATGTTGATATTTGATGCGTAATAATTAAGTGATCGTGAAGGGCTTTTTTCGCTTCATGGTAACATTCATCCATAAACAAATGTCGTCTGCGAACTGCGCCAATACAACATTTTTAGATAAATCTTTTGGTAAATCAGCCATTAGAATATCAAACAAGATTGGCGAAATCACGGATCCTTGGGGTAATCCCATTTCTAATATCCTTGGGGTTGAATATGTGTGTTCGATTCTTGTTTGAATTGATCTTTTTTTAAAAAAAAAAAAAAAAAAAAAAAAAAAAAAAAAAAAAGTTTGAATATAATTATACATGTTACCGTTTATACCAATATTATTTAGTTTATACAAAAGTCTTTTATGTCTCACACGCTCGTACGCTTTCCTTAAATCAAAAAATGTTGCTAGGATATTTTTTTCGGCGTGCAAATTGTTGTTTGACATGAGTTGTAAGTTTCACTAAGTGTCTATTGTAGTTCTGTCTGTTTGAAACCTAGCTTGGTTTTTTTGAATGATTTGATGCTTATTACAGTAATGGATCAGTCTGTTTAATACGATGCGTTCCATTAGTTTACCTGTGTGAGACGTAAGAGCAATGGGTCGATAATTATTAATGTCACTCCGGCTTTTTCCATGTTTGTGAATGGGAACTATGATTAAACGTTTCCACACTTGGGGCAATTTGCATCACTCCAGCACTTATGAATAAAACAATGAAGAAAACATAAGACATTAGATGGAAGATGTTGTAGCATGTCACTGGACACCCCATCTAGCCCTACAGACGTTTTCTTAGTGCCCAGTTTAGATATACATTCCTGCACTTCATCAAATGTTATGGGGGCATTCAGATACAAATCAGTCTCATGGATTGCTCTACCGCAGGTAAGCTCCTTGTCTTCATAATCTTTGTTTGCATTAGTCTGTGCAGACAAACTTTTCAAACTGCTGTTTCGGGCGAAAATGTCAACAAAGGCTTCAGATTTTTCTCAATTTGTGAAATTTACAATTGTTGAATTTGATAGGGTATTGGGGTAGATTTACTCCATATTTCATTGTTTTCATTCTTCCCCATACTTTTTGCATGTCTTTATAACTGAATACTTCGTTATTGCAAAAGGATGACCAGTATTGCCTTTTAGCAAAAGCAATGGTTCTGTTGGATTTATTTTTTTGCTCTGTTTTTCTCAAGAAGTTTTTTCAGCGCGCCCAGGCCCCTTACTACGTAAGTAATCTTTTAGTTTCATATTTTTCTCCGATTTGGCCTCTTCGCAAGCCTCATTCCACCAGACATTACCCACGTGGTTTCTAGAAGGTACAGGCTTTTTCGTTGGTATCGACTGCCTTGCGGCAGTTGTTAAAGCATTTTGAAACTGGTCATATAAATCATTGACATCTTTGTTATCTAGATCATAAGGATCTATGTAAAACGATCTTAGTAAAAAGGAAAATTTGTTCCAGTCTGCAAATGTA
The DNA here is from genome assembly GCA_016801955.1 of Conus betulinus. Taxonomy (NCBI): domain Eukaryota; kingdom Metazoa; phylum Mollusca; class Gastropoda; order Neogastropoda; family Conidae; genus Conus; species Conus betulinus. The sequence goes on from JADBJO010003383.1 coordinate 69,322, forward strand.
GTTAAATTTTGGAATTTTTATCTCTATTCGATTCAGTTGGATTAAGTGTAGGTCTTACGGTTTCTAGTTCAGTTACAACAGGTAAATGATTGCTGTTGAGTGTATCGATTAGCGGATTCCAGTCACATAGTGGCGCACATAGTGGCAGATTCCAGTCACATAGTGTGTGTGTGTGTGTGTGTGTGTGTGTGTGTGTGTGTGTGTGTGTGTGTGTGTGTGTGTGTGTTTGTGTGTGTGCAGTCTTTAGCTTCTTAGTCTTGTGACGTTCTTTCCGATCCTAAGTGACCAAGTCTTGTAGGCTACCTTCACCAAAGTTACTGGTAGAATCTCACCAGATTCCGTAGGGAGAAAGTAAACGTGTTGATTATGATCATTCCAAGTGAAGAAGAAAACGACACATGTTTGTGTTGATAGATACTGACCTTACCACTGACAGGACACGTCTTGTTTGTGTTGAGAGATACTGACCTAACCACAGACAGGATACGACTTGTCGATCATCCGCAAGACCCAGAATTCTCCGAGTGATCAAGTATGTACAACAATTAAACTGGACCTCTGCTTGGACATGAGTCAGTGCAATGGACGCAGCCCCAACCCGAGGGCTGGGGGTTTTCACACTGACATAACCCCAACCCATGGGCTGGGGGTTTCACACCAACCCGTGGGCCGGGGGGTTTTCACACTGACATAACCCCAACCGTGGGCCGGGGGTTCACACCAACCCGAGGGCCGGGGGTTTCACACCAACCCGTGGGCTGGGGGTTTCACACCAACCCGTGGGCCGGGGGCTTAACACTGACATAGGCTCAACCTGTGGGCCGGGGTTTTCACACCAACCCGTGGGGCCGGGGTTTTCACACCAACCCGTGGGCTGGGGGTTTCACACCAACCCGTGGGCCAGGGGTTTAACACTGACATAGGCTCAACCTGTGGGCCGGGGTTTTCACACCAACCTGTGGGCCGGGGGTTTCACACCAACCCGTGGGCCGGGGTTTTCACACCAACCCGTGGGCTGGGGGTTTTCACACCAACCCGTGGGCCGGGGGTTTAACACTGACATAGGCTCAACCTGTGGGCCGGGGTTTTCACACCAACCTGTGGGCCAGGGATTTCACACCGACCCATGGGCAGAGGGTTTTTACACCAACCCTTGGGCCGGGGGTTTCACACCAACCCATGCCCCGGGAGGTTCACACTAAGTACTATCGCGCCCCAGCTATGCATGGCGACCTCCTGTGGTGATATCAGGTGCGAACAACAGGTCTCCACCACTACCTGCAGTGGTTGCAGTGCGTCATGATTCGTTATTGACGGCCAGACTTGCGGTCCGTCATAAGTTCCAGTCCCACAACAGGCATGTATCTGTGGACGTTTTCTGCCTTGTTCGGCTTCTGCCTGACCTGTGTGAACTCCGACGGAAAGACAGAGCCACACAGTGGAGTTTGACCACAAGGCTTCAATTTCACAGCTTTCAAAAGACTTCGATAGCTCTCTCGGAAAGACATCTGTCACAAAGATAGTTCTCTGGGAAAGACATCTGTCACAAAGACGACAGCTTACAATAGATGTTCGATAAATCTCTGGGAAGGACATCTGTCACAAAGATAGCTCTCTAGGAAAGACATTTGTCACAAAGATAGCTTTCTGAGAAAGACATCTGTCGCCAAGATAGTTCTCTGGGAAAGACATCTATCGCAAAGATAGCTTTCTGAGAAAGACATCTGCCACCAAGATAGCTCTCTGGGTAAGACTTCTGTCACAAAGATAGCTCTCTTGAAAAGACGTCCATCACAAAGTCTGCTCTCTAGGAAAGATATCTGTCACAAAGATAGCTCTCTTGGAAAGACATCCGTCACAAAGATAGCTCTGTGGGAAAGACATCTGTCACAAAAATAGCTCTCTAGGAAATACATCCGTCACAAAGATAGATCTCTTGGAAAGACATCTGTCACAAAGATAGCTCTCTAGGAGAGACATCTGTCACAAAGATAGCTCTCTTGGAAAGACATCTGTCACAAAGATAGCTCTCTTGGAAAGACATCTGTCACAAAGATAGCTCTCTTGGAAAGACACCCGTCACGAAGATAGCTCTCTTGAAAGACATCCGTCACGAAGATAGCTCTCTTGGAAAGACATCCGTCCCAAGATAGCTCTCTTGGAAAGACATCCGTCGCAAAGACAGCTCTCTCGGAAAGACATCTGTCACAAAGATAGCACTCTTGGAAAGACACCCGTCACGAAGATAACTCTCTTGAAAGACATCCGTCACGAAGATAGCTCTCTTGGAAAGACATCCGTCCCAAAGATAGCTCTCTTGGAAAGACATCCGTCACAAAGACAGCTCTCTCGGAAAGACATCTGTCACAAGGGCGACTTGGCCTTGAGATGCTCGTCCTTGAGGCATCCGGGGGTCATGACCGGATATTGCCCCGCATCCATAGAGAGCAAAAGGAGTTAGGGGAGGAAACACTTGCACGAGAGGAGGGGGAAGGTGGCTGCTTTTCTGAAATCCCTTTAGTGTTCATCTCCCACTTGAGTTCCTTCCTTATTCGATGAGAATATTGGCCATGATCTCTCTCTCTCTCTCTCTCTCTCTCTCTCTCTCTCTGTGTATGTGTGCGTGTGTGTGTGTGTGTGTGTGTGTGTGTGTGTGTGTGTGTGTGTGTGTGTGTGTGTGTGTGTGTGTGTGTAAAGATTATTGTACCATTAAGATAACCATATTCCGTCTTCGGGAATCACATCACTACCATTAGCATTAAATTATGATAATGACATGGTGTGATAGCCGTGTCAGTGGTGGTGGTCATAATGACTTTGACGACGACGACGACGACGACGACGACGACGATTATGATGATGATGATGATGATGATGATGATGATGATGATGGAAAAACAGTCTATGGTACTAATTGTACTCTAGTCAAAATACTCCAAATGAATTTTCTTTGACAACTGGCCAGAAACACGTAAATGTTACGCGCCATTAATCATTCATTTACGTGTTACTAGAAGTTGGTAGAACTGTCACGGAGACCTGCCACCTGCATGTACAGGTCCTTGACGAGGTGATAAGCGTGCGACAACACATGACTCTGAGCGCTGTAGTGACCCTTAATACTGCCTTGACATGTCACAGCTCTGTCGGACTGATCAAGCACACGGGCGATATCAGACTGTGGAGGGTGGTGTGTGCTGAGTGTCGCAGTCAACAGCTGTGATACAGGAGTTGTCATCTGAGAGCTCTCTCTGTCTGTCTGTCTGTCTGTCTGTCTGTCTGTCTGTCTGTCTGTCTCTCTCTCTCTCTCTCTCTCTCTCTCTCTCTGTGTGTGTGTGTGTGTGTGTGTGTGTGTGTGTGTGTGTGTGTGTGTGTGTGTGTCTGTCTGTCGGTCTCTCTCTCTCTCACACACACACACACACACACACACACACACACACACACACACACACACACACACACGCACATGCGTACATACGTAACTGCACATATAGATACATGCATGCATATGTATATACTCATACATATATCTTTCTCTCTCTCTCTCTCTCTCTCTCTCTCTCTCTCTCTCTCTCTCTCTCTCTCTCTCCTCTCCACACACACACACACACACACACACACACACACACACACACACACAGAGACAGACAGACAGACAGACAGAGATGGAACGATATGTAAGCAGCTGTTTGCTGCGTACGTTTTAGCAAGAGCTGAGAAAGAAGTGCAAGCTAGGTTTCAAGTAAACTCTACCACACAGTAGGGAGTTATGTAAGTGAAATACCGCCCTTCAGACAGACAATGATTATGACTGTAGCTGAACGGTAGTTAGTCTGTCTGATGACTGCTGTCACCTTTGACGGTACCTAAGATCTTCTACACGTTGGTAGCAAAGTTTTCATACAGGATCGTGACTGGGCAAGTGTGTGCGTGCTGGTATGTATGCACTGTCTGTGTAGAAGGGGCGTGTGTGGGCCTACAGCATACTGTCTTTTCTGGAGTTACCTCCCACGTCTCCTGCAACTTCTGTGCTAGTAGCTTCCTCTTGCTGTCACTCTCTTTTTGTCTTTCCTTTTTTTTTTTTACCTTCAAACTTTTGTCTTTGTTGTTGTTGTTGTTGTTGTTGTTGTTGTTGTTGTGTCCACTGTTTTGTTTTGTTTTGTTTTCCATCTCCGGAGCATTCTCTTCTCTGTGTTCTGTAAACTCTCATTTCTGGTCCCTGTTCACGAAATGCCAGCTGTATTCGTTGTAAGATGAAGACAGGGGTCACGATTCACGACATGCCAACTGTATTTGATGTAAGATGAAGACACGGGTCACGATTCCTGACATGCCAGCTGTATTTGTGGTAAGATGAAGACAGGGGTCACGATTCACGACATGCCAACTGTATTTGATGTAAGATGAAGACAGGGGTCACGATTCACGACATGCCAACTGTATTTGTGGTAAGATGAAGACAGGGGTCACGATTCCTGACATGCCAGCTGTATTCGTTGTAAGATGAAGGCAGGACATGCCAGAACTGTGCACACTGCAGTATCCAGGTTGGACGGTAGCAGTCTATTCTGCCCTGCACTTTTACCTACGTGGCTTTTTTTTATTTATTTTTGTTGCATTGATACATTTCTCTCTCTCTCTCTTTTCTTTTTTTTTTTTAAGTCTGGGAGTGGGAAATCAAATTGAACGGCTGGCGCTCCCAGTATGGCTTAGTCATATCCTCCCGAAGGATGTCAACAGTTTATCATGAATTGTTGTTGTTCTTTGTTGTTGTTTGTTTCTATACACAGGATGTAGTCTGTCATGATATGACCTATTCCGGGTGTGACTTTTTCTTCCATACGAATTTGACAGCTAGTCCTGGTTGCAAAGTGAGGCGACTGCAGGCGGAAATCTGAACAAAGTTTAAATGTGATTAATAGCGAACCGCCAAGAAAACTTGGACAAACGAATCACAAAGCAAAAGACGATGCGTTTTGACCTCGTAGGTCTTCTTCAGGCAAGATACAAAACACTCAGGACAACGAAAATGAACGAGCAAACACTTATCTTCATTTCACTTCAGCTAGTCCTGGAACGAGATGGGAGGTGAGGGGTGGGGGGAGGGGATGCGGATGCGATATGGGGATCTGTATTATAGTAATGAAAGCTGTAAATGGTACACTTTTTTTCTTCACTTACTTTTTTTCTGCTTATATTGGCTTCTGTTGTCAGACAGGAATGCACAACGAGGCATGTGTGTGTGTGTGTGTGTGTGTGTGTGTGTGTGTGTGTGTGTGTGTGTGTGTGTTTTGCTGTTGTTGTTGTTTTTCAGTTCAACAGTCAATTCATAAGTCTAAACGAGTCTCTGTCTGCCTGTCTGTCTCTGTCGGTCTGTCCATCTGTAGTCTATCTGTGAAAGATGAATGATGAAAACGGTAGGTATTCACTGAAAAGTCTTCCCTTATTACGTGTTTCATGATGCCTGTTGAACAAATGCAACATCAAGCAACCTGACGCTGACGAAACGAATGTTGTTTATTTCTGTTCATGACTCTTAGAAAAACAGCAGCATGTCCGGCGTGAGCAGAGTGAAGTGCGTACGGGCTTACACCCCCAAGCCGACCAATGAGGGAGACGAATTGAAGTACGGCGCCGACTGTCATGACGTGGTCGATAACCATTGGATAGACGGAGGTCTGGCGCCCATTGCCTGCCCAATGGCTGTAAGGCACAACAGACTGAGCTAGGACGTTTGGTTATGCATTTGTCAATACAGCTCAACCCCCGCTCCCCCCCCCCCCCCCCCCCCCCCCCCCCCCACTTGTCTGTCTGTCTCTCTCTGCACGTGAACGCATCAAGGTAGCCTTTCCCTGCGACATGTCCTTATTCAGGACTCTCAGACAGACTGGGCTGTATAACAAGATTCTTCTCGTCCATTGTTCTGTCGTCGTCACCTGTTCTGTACCCCTGTCCAGTGAGCAACATGCTGGAGCGTCAGAGAGTCTCTGGGAGTACCCATGCAGTTGATAGAGACACTGGGCGGTAATTTTTGAGACATTGTCAATTTGGTCCCTTATTTATGGTTACCACCTTCCAAGCAAACGCCGAAGCAGGAGGTGGCGTCTCAACCGAATCCTCTTTGATTATACTTGGATGATCGTGCGTATGTTTTTTTTTGTTTTAAAGTAACTGAGCTTATGCCTTGATGTGTTAGCCCATTTTCTTTCTTTCTCCTCCAGTAGTAAATAGAAATTGATACCCTTTAAAGCAAGCAGGAATACGAAATAAAAAGTTTATTAGTTGATCATTTGGTCAAGCTAATGCTCACTAGTTTTGTCTGCGGAAGAATGTACTAGGAACAGTTTTTGTAGTTAAAAAAAAAAAAGGCCATATTCATGTGTGACACGATAGATTACTATGTAAAATGGAATATGTTGGGTTGTCTGGAAGTATTTAATCTGACATAAAAGGTTTTCTTACGGATCGAAGAATTCAAGCAAAACAGTGAACTTCGTATTCGACACAAAGATCTCCTGAAATGGATATTCCACAGGGGTCAGTCATTGGACCTTGCCTATCCGTACCATAAAGATTCATCACACCAGCCGCCGTGGCGAAGTGGTTAGCGTCGCGGACTCCCGGCTGGGAGGTCGTGGGTTCGAATCCCATCAGAGTCATGTGGGGTTTTTCTGCCCCGACTGGCTCCTACCCAGAGTTGAGTTTTGCTGCGGACTCAGTTGGGAAGACTGGGACCACACAGTCGAGTTTCATCCACTTAATGGATGCGTTTCTGAGAGTGTTGCTCAAATTTCCTGACCAACACTGCAGGTGTCTGTATCTCTCGGGCCTGGTTGACGCCGGGATATATTATGAAAGGAAGCGTAGAGTACAGCCCTGTCATGCAGTCTCAGACCGAAATGGAAATCCGTAGTAGCATCATCTTAATCATCATCATCATCCTCAATGTCATCGATCAGCAGCAAAAAAAAAAAAAAAAGTCTCAAGTTCTGCGGCCCTTCATGCCCTGCTTTCATGGTGACATCAGTTTCGATGTCCTCTCCACGTCCGTGGCCTTGCTTTGGTCCCGCCGGGGTCAGCGGTATCGGCGAGTCCAGGGGGGTTGTCGTTGGACGGACGTGGTGGTGGCGCCCTCCGGAGGGAGAGCTCACTCACGCCGGCTCCGCGACTAAGCAATTATTGTCGTCAGTAGGGAGCTTAGTAGCTGGTGTCCTGCGTATGTTAGATCAGAACAGGCGCCACTGAACACCACCGAAGTGACTCGGCAGCAGTGCAGTGTCTCCTCCGGTGGGTTGCCTCTTGACGACTTGACAATGACTGCTCCCTTTGGATTGTCGGTGCCGGGGCTGCGGCGGGGCCGACTGGGCTGTGGCTGTGGACGGGGTGTCGGAATGAGAGGCGTGGGTGCACTGCCTCTGAGGTGGCGCAGAGATTGGGACAGAAAAAAAAAAAAAATAAAGATTCATCACAACATCTGCTGTGTTGACTCGCTTGACGAAGAAAAACTTATTGTGTCATGTTAATTTAATGGTATGATCGTACGACAAATTTGTAAATACTTACTGAACATGTTAATCCTGACCAGTGATCACGTGGTCCAGTTGTACCCGGAAATCAACATAGCCTACCGTATCAACAGATCGTTTCCCGTCTTTTGAACAAGTGATTTTGCGATATGACCCAATGGAATACAATTCAGATTATATCACTTAGATTATTACTGTACCAAGCATCTTTAAGATGTATTTCCCAAAATTAATTCTACACTCCAAATATACTATTTCCATAACTTCAGTATTCACATTATCATTTATCCAACGGTTGCTTCTAACTGACCACTACCTCCAACTGGCCTGTCTCCGTGTCTCCTCCAGGTGTACCCCCAGTACCGTTCCTCCCGCAAGTCCTGGGGGATTAACGCTCTGGGCACGCTGGGGTGGAGGTGGAGGACGAGAAAGGCAACGTGGGGGTGGGGGTGACCATCGGGGGTGGCCCTGGCTGTCAGCTGGTGGAGGGCCACCTCAGCCGTTTCGTGGAGGGGCAGGACCCGCGGAACGTGGAGCTGATCTGGGACCAGATGTTTCGGGCCACCCTCAACTACGGGCGCAAAGGACTGCCCTTACAGGCGGTGTCCGCTGTAGACCTGGCCCTCTGGGACCTGCTGGGGAAGGTGGGGTCTCTACGGGTCTATGCCATGTTCTTCAAATATGCTACTTAGAGATACAAAACTTTGGATCCTGCAGCACCCCCCCCCCCCCCCCACACACACACACACATATACACACAAGAAAAAAGACAGAAAGAACAACAAGAAGAGCAGCAGCAGCAGCAACAGCAACAGCAGCAGCAGCAGCAACAATAACAACAACATCACTCCACTCACCTTTTTCAGAGTTCAGAATATCTGATTCATTTTAAACTGTGGGGGAGGGAAAAAGGGGGGGGGGGGGGGGGGGGGGGGGGGGGGGGGGGGGGGGGGGGGGTGAGAGAGGGGAGGAAAAACAAATCTTAAGCATTTAAACTTTTAATAACTTGTACACTAGCCATTCGTTTGCTAGAGTTTGTTAATCAATCAATCAATCAATCAATCAATCAATCAATCAATCAATCATCTATCTATCAATCAATGAATCAATCTATCTATCTATCTATCTATCTAATGCTGAGCGAGTGCTGTTTAGTTAAGTTTTATAATCGTGCATTAGTTGGAACTGTCTTTTTATAATCTGCTTGTGTTTCGTTTATTTATGTAATCGTTCATTTTTTCGCTTTGAATGTTGCATAGAGGGCGCTGCTTTAACTGGGTTTGTTTACCACCGGTTCGTTTACAATTTGTGAAGAAGTTTTGCTATAATTTGCTAATTACTTGGTGTTGATTTGTATCCTCCACATCCTAAAAGGGGAGTGTGGGGGGGGGGGGGGGGGGGGGGGGTGAGGATTAGAAATCTTTGAATCCTTCTTACAGCGTGTTTATTTTTTATTTGACGATGTGTATTGTACTGCGCCGTATTGTATCTTCAGTGTTGTTTTGTCTTGCACATGCTCTGTGCTACTCTACTCTACTCCACTGCCCAGCATCGTAATGCACTTTGCTCTACTCTACAACGTTTGATGGTCAGCGCATGGAGTTCCTGATGCCAGACATTGTACTTTATGCATACTATGCATTCTCATGAGCAGCATGTAGAGTTCCTGATGCCAGACATTGTACTTTATGCATGCTATGCATTCTCATGAGCAGCATGTTGAGTTCCTGATGCCAGACATTGTACTTTATGCATGCTATGCATTCTCATGCCGGATGTGATCTGAGCAGCATTATGTGTGCATTTTTTTTTAATGTCTGTTGTTCGTGACATTTGAAAAAGAAACATTCGACGAAACTATGCTTGTCTGTTTTGTATAGTGTATCATCATGTGATTCTTATTTCACACACTGTTTTGTATTTTTGCTTTTTTTTTTGTAACGTTGTAGAGTTTTCAGCTTCTACTACTACTACTGCTACTACTGCTACTACTACTACTACTACTACTACTACTACTACTACTACTACTACTACTACTACTACTACTACTACTACTTTTTCTTTCTTTCTCTCTCTTTTTTTCTTTTGCGTGCGCGCGCGTGTGTGTGTGTGTGTGTGTGTGTGTGTGTGTGCGTGTGTTTAGTATGATTATTATATACTGCACTCTACTCCAGTGCACTGTACAATACTGATATATATATATATATATATATATATATATATATCAAGAATACTACTAAAACGCCTAATAAAATTTTTAAAGTGCTCAACCCCTTGGGGAGCAACATCTGTTAAAATAGTATGGTAAAAGGAAGTTTTAAAATCCTTTTTAAAACTTCCTTTTACCATACTATTTTAACAAAAAAAAAAAAAAAAAAAAAAAAAATATATATATATATCATTGTATTCTGCTATCCTGTGCTGAACCGCGTATACGAACTGTACTGTACATACTGTGCTATGCTATGCTATGCTATGCTATGCTATGCTGTACTGTACTACACTGTATCTTTGTTGTCACTTTGCCTTGTGTTCTGTAGTATTCCATATCCTTTTTTTTTTCTGCTGTACTATGGAATTGCTATTATTCAATAGCTTCCCCCGGGGTCGTGTTGTATTGTATGAACTAAGTTGCTATCACAACCGCCTGACGAAGGGATTGCTCTCCTCTAGGCGCGAGGGGAGCCCGTGTACCAGCTGCTGGGCGGCAAGACCAAGCCCCGTCTGCCGGTGTACTGCACCACGGCCCGGCCTGACGTGGCCCAGAAGCTGGGCTTCGTGGGCGCCAAGGTGCCGTGTCCGCACGGGCCGGCCGAGGGCGACGAGGGCCTGGAGAAGAACGTGCAGTTCTTCAAGAAGTGGCGGGAAGCGGTGGGCCCCGAGTTCCCGCTGATGTTGGACTGCTACATGGCGCTGACGGCCACCTACGCCGCTCGCCTGGCCAGGAGGCTGGAGCCCCTGGGACTCAAGTGGATGGAGGAGTTCCTGCCCCCTGACAGCTATTCTGGCTATACCCAGGTGAGCCGGCTATACACGACAACCAGTCTGGGTATGGTAATCAAGGATCGGAGATTCCACACAACTGGTTCCTCACTAGGGCGGACCAAATGTACGGAGAGAAGGGGTCGGGGGGGGAGGGGGGGGGGGGGGGGGGGGGCGGTTTCCAAACTGGGGTCGGGGTGCAGTAGCCTAACAACAAGTTTGATTAAAATCTGAAGAGGCAGGGGACGGGAGGGGAAAGAGGAAAGGGGGGGAGGAGGACAACGTGCAGATGTCGTAAAGCGGAAAAAGGGAGGAGGACCAGACGCAGATTTTTCAATAAAAAAAAATAGTATAAGGCAAGGGGGGGGGGGGGGGGGGGGGGGGGGGGGGGGGCGGCATAGACACAGATTTTTGTAGAGCGGTGAGGAAGAATGCAGATTAACACGCACGCACACCACACACACACACACACACACACACACACACACACACACACACACACACACACACACACACACACACACACACACACACCACACACACACACACACACACACACACACACACACACACACACAACAGGGGAGAGCGGGTTGGGGAGGTGAACCTTCCACCCTAGTCAATAACGCGCACTGGAGGCCTGTCCCACCAGGCAAGTTATCCATTGTGCATTGGTAAATCCCCATTTTCGGGGACAGTCGGCGGCGTAGGGTGGCGGTGGAGGTGGGGATGGGGATGGGGGTGGGGGTGGGGTGGGGCAGAACCGCTGGACCTTTCCAGTACGCCCCAGCCTCTAGTTCTGCCGGCTGTAGGCAATCTTTGTGAATCTTAGTCAATGGTTCCCACGTCCACTGGGCAGTGTGTCAGTTTATACTTTGTTCGGCCTTCTCCTGATCAGGCCTAGCTGAGGTAAACGCCTATCCACAATGGTAACCGAGGAATCTCACATCATCGTTGTTCCCTATTTCACAGGCCATCATCACTTTTGCCTTGTAATGATCTTAGTAATAACAACCTCAGTCAGATGAATGCTTTGAAGTGAACGTCTAAGTTAACGGCATAACTGTGAAACACTCTTCTGTTCAAGACTTGCTGCCATCACGTCTGTGTCTGATGAAATTGAAGTTCTGATGAAAATCAGATCGTCAGAGTGCTGCATCGCCTCTAAAAGACATTGATGAGGAATTTGAGCACCGTTTTAAAGAAAAGGACAGAACGTGAATATGAATCTGTTATGAACATCACGGCCATCTGTACAGGAGTTACGAGTAATGCAACATTGTGAAACCAGCATCCTATCCGTGTCTGAAACGTGATGAATTTATTTTTAGAATGAAATATTATATCTTTCAGTAACACACCACGACAGCCCTGAAAAGGTTGTGTTTGGTCGTTTGGGACATGATCATGAAAAAAAAAAAAAAAAAAAAAAAGCAACAACAAACAAACAAAAAAAAGGAAACCCTAAAACAAACTAAGAAACCACAAGATAGTATGATGTTCACGGACGAGAACCAAACAAATCTCCCGCCAAGGGCAGTAACTAGAAGTTCTTCTTTCTGTGTTATCCCTATCCGTATGCGGTTGTCAGAATGGACGGTTAAATCCTAGATCAGCAGAATATGGTTGTCAGAACGGGCGGTTAATCCTAGATCAGTAGCATAAACCACCATCACGGAAAGAAGCTCAACAAATAAGCTTCTTTCTGTTTTTTTGTTTGTTTGTTTGTTTTTTTTTTTTGCTGACAACGTTTCAGAGGAGGTTTACGACATTGATGTAGGATTTACCCTGTATCCCGGTATTATGGCTCAACGCTTCAGCAAGGTGTTTGTGAAGGCCTGTATGCAGTGTAGTTAGCACCCCTTTTCTAACTCCACCTGCCGTGGCTCCATCCGCACGTCACGAGCGTCGTGTAAATGGCCTCTATGATTCCGCATCACCAGAGCATTATCAATCTCATATCATTATGCATATCCTCATCATTCCGTATCACCTTACCATCTCAAATAAATTTGATATCACCTTAGTTTTCGAGGAGATAATTTAGACTATTGACTGATTGTGTACCGCATTTGTAAGTGCGTGTGTATGTGCGCTTGCTTGCTTGTGTATATGTTTGTGTGTGCTGTCGGGCGTGCGCGCATGTGTGTGTGTGTGTGTGTGTGTGTGTGTGTGTGTGTGTGTGTGTGTGTGTGAGAGAGAGAGAGAGAGAGAGAGAGAGAGAGAGAGAGAGAGAGAGAGAGAGGAGAGAGAGAGAGAGAGAGAGCAATGCGTGCATGTGTATGTGTCTTTGGGCGTAGGCCTACATGTGTCGTATGACACACGTGTACACAAACCAAACTGAGGGAACGCATTTTCAGCTCCGTGAGTCCACATTCACCACTACTTTGTGTAACTGTTTGATGATCACCACTGCTATTCCCCCCACACTTTGCCAAGGTCAGGGAACTTTGTGTAACTGACGACGATCACCACTGCTGCCCCCGTCCCCCCCCCCCCCCCACACACACACACACACACCCACACACACATTGCCCAGGTCAGGGAACTTTGTGTAACTGACGGTCACCACTGCTATTTCCCCCACACATCGCCGAGGTCAGGGAACTTTGTGTAACTGTCGATCACCAATGCTATTCCCCCCACATTGCCCAGGTCAGGGAACTTTGTGTAACTGACGATTACCACTGCTCCCCCCCCCCCCCCCCCCCCCCCCCCCCCCCCCCCCCCCCCAACCCCCCCCCCCCCCCCCCCCCCCCCACCCACACACACACACATTGCCGAGGTCAGGGAATTTTGTGTAACTGACGATCACCACTGCCATTCCCCCCCACACATTGCCCAGGTCAGGGAACTTTGCGTAACTGACGATTACCACTGCCCCCCCCCCCCCCCCCCCCCCCCCCCCCCCCCCCACACACACACATTGCACATTGCCGAGGTCAGGGAATTTTGTGTAACTGACGATCACCACTGCTATTCCCCCACACTTTACCCAGGTCAGGGAACTTTGTTTAACTGACAATCATCACTGCTATTCCCCTACATATTGCCCAGGTCAGGGAATTTTGTGTAACTGACGATCACCATTGCTATTCCCCCACACATTGCCCAGGTCAGGGAACTTTGTGTAACTGACGATCACCACTGCTGTCCTCCCCCCCCCCCTCCCACACACACACACACACATTGCCCAGGTCAGGGAACTTTGTGTAACTGACGATCACCACTGCTGTCACCCCCCCCCCCCCCCCCTCACCACCCCCATCGCCGAGGTCAGGGAACTTTGTGTAACTGACGATCACCACTGCTATTCCCCCACACATTGCCCAGGTCAGGGAAGCCCTACGTGGCAGCAGCAACGTCCTCCTCACCACAGGGGAACACGAATACACACGTTACGGCTTCAAGCAGCTGCTCTCTTCTCGCTGCGTCGACATCCTCCAGCCAGACATCACGTGGGTGGGGGGCATCACCGAAGCCAGACGGGTGGTCGCCATGGCAGCCGCAGAAGACGTGCCCGTCATCCCGCACGGTTCCAGCGTGTACTCGTACCACCTCCAGTACGCCTTCAACAACTGTCCCGTGGCCGAATTCATCAACCTGAGTCCTCAGGCTGACCGAATTGTGCCGTACTTTGGGGGACTGTTTCCTGACGAACCGTTACCCAAGGATGGCTTCATGATCTGCCGGACAAGCCAGGGTTTGGAGTGACCCTTGACAAGTCTCGTCTGACCAGACCCTTCCCTCGCTCCGAGGACCAGTCTCGTGGACAGGCGCTGGCCAACATCAATGCCCCTGTTCCGGACAAACCCGTTTTCCCACTCTGAATACGGTTTCTTGTCCAAAATTCGCCGTTTTCTGTTCAAGATGCTAGAAATGGTTTCTTTTTCTTCCTTTTTTTCTCTTTTTTTTTTTTTTTTTTTTTTTTTTTTTAACAAGCTTTTGTTTCAAGGTTGCAAATATGACATGAAAATGGGTAGGCCTACATGTATTGAAAGTAAAATAAATACTCTTTCTCTGTTTTGAGCATTCATACATTCTGGGTTTTATCATTGTACACAGTATCTGATTCTCGTCGACTGAAGTGTTTTGCTTTAGTTTTGTTGAGTATACCTCGTTCATTCTTGTTATTTTGTATTCTCTTATGTTCGTATAAACATATATCGGTTAATTCTAACTAGCCAGTGTCTTCAACTAGTTTACATCACATCCATTTGATTCTGGCGAGTTGGTGATTTTAATTGTTGATCTTACAACTGTTAAATTCTGACTGGTCAGTGTCTCTGCTTATTTTGCAACTGTTTGATTTTTGCAGCTGTTTCCTAGCAACTGTTTGATTCTGACCAATGTCCTTGATTATTTGAACTGATATCCGTTTGATTCAGACTAGTCGAAATCTTTGATTGTTTGCCCTGACACCTGTTTGATTCAGACTACTCGATATCCCTGACTGTTTTACATTACACCCGTTTGATTCAGATTATTCCGTGACTGTCATGACCCCAGTGTAGGCCATGGTTTGGTTATTGTGATGGTTTTTGTTGTTGTGATTGTTGGCCTGTAAAGATGAAATGAAATGGCCATTTTTAGAGTTTTGGATAGACAGTGAGTGGGGGTTAACTGAAAGTGAATACGGTCCCTGGGTGTAGGAAAAAAAGAGAGTGGAACTCAGGGGTGTTCCTGCTGAGGCGACTGGATGAGAAATCGTCATTCATTGCTGCACTGGTCGAGCTGTCAAGAAAGAAGACAAATGTAAGAAGCAAATGTATGTAATTGTAACTAGGCTTGACCTAGAGAGGGGTTAAGCCCCAATTTGAATATGTAGGCTGCGGTATTGGGCTGGAGGCCAGACCAAACACACTTAGGGACCGTATATGTGGATTTTTGGAATCCTGAACAAGTCTGAGAGCAGTCAGTCGCCCCAGTTCAGGGAAACACTGACGGGAGTCCGATGGACCAGTAGCCTGGGAAGATATTACCCGCCGAATCGGGGCGATTCTATTTGTTACCCCGCTATGTCGTGAAATCTTTATTTGGTATCCCGCTGCGCAGGGAAGGAGTTCTGAGTGGAATTTGATGTAACTCAGAGATGGAAGAAAAAATATATGATTTTGAGTCTTTGAGATTTGAGTCCCCATACGTACCGGGAAATGTCATGAATTTATGGAAATGACAACAATGTAGAAAAAATGGAAGTTAAAAGAATATGTATTGGCTGAGATGACGTGCAAGCTTGATTGAGGGGTTAATATGCTTTAATATACTTTGGAGAAAAAAATAAGAAAGAAATAAAATCCCCGCTGAGGTTGTTGACCAGGGGGAGAAATTTTTCGTAAAATCTTTATAGTGATATTTGTGTGATTGGAGTCAGATTGCGGTTGTGCCCGGAGAGGTCGAGTCTCGTGTGCAGGTGTATGCGATTGCGCGCGTGTGGGCGAGGCACGGCCATTGTGACAGTGACTTTTGATTGTTTTTCCTTACATTTGTTTGACTGTTTCATCTTACATCTGTTTTATTCAGATCATTTGGTGTCTTCCATTGTTTTACGTCACATCCGTTTAATTTGAGCCAGTCGGTGTGTCTTTCATTGTTTTACGTCACATCCGTTTCATTCTGTCTAGACAGTAGCTTTGGTTGTTTTATCTTGTGTACGTTGGATTCAGACTATTCGATGCCTTTGATTGCTTTTTTTCATTTTATAATTAATTAATTAATTAATTAATTTTTCTTTTACATTACAACCATTTGATTCTTACTAGTCAGCGTCTTTAATCGTTTTACACTACATCCCTTTGATTTACCTGTTTGATTCAGACCAGTCGAGAGCAGTGACTTTTTTCTTTCTTTCTTTCTTCTTTTTTTTTTTTTTGGTGCAATACATCCATTTGATTCTAACTAGTCAAGTGTCTTTGATTGTTTTCAATAACTTCAGTTTGATTTTCGCCAGCCAGTACCTTTCATTGTTGAACTACATTACATCCGTTTGATTTTGGCTGGCCTGTGCATTTGGTTGTCGTAAAATATAGTTATGTAACACTCACCTGTTTGTGTCTTTTTTCAAACAATGTGTCTGATGTGAGATGCACGAGCTAGATATAGGCCTGTCCACACTATTAAACTGCGTTGTATGCGACACACACACACACACACACACACACACACACACACACACACATGCGCGCGCACACACACATACACACACGCCCATGCACACACACACACACACACTCACACACACACACACACACACACACACACACACACACACACACACACACACACACACACACACACACGAGAGAGAGAGAGAGAGAGAGAGAGAGAGAGAGAGAGAGAGAGAGAGAGAGAGAGAGAGATCGTCTCAGATTTAAAAAAATGCGTGAACTCTCTCTCTCTCTCTCTCTCTCTCTCTCTCTCTCTCTCTTACACACACACACACACACACACACACACACACACACACACACACACACACACACACACACGCACACACACACACACACACACACACACACACACACTCGCACGTACGCACGCGCACCCCCCCCCCCACCACCACCACCCACCCACCCACCCTCACACACACCAACAACTGGAAAACTACCAAATACAGTATGGGGGAAAAAAAAAAAATGAATCGGCCTTCAGACAATACTCAAGGACTGTCGTGCTGTCAACCTCCCAACGTTCCTGTGGGCCTGTGAAGCTGCAGTGTGAACAGAAGACATGCCCACGTCCAAATGTCATGTCTACGTAAAATCAACGCCAAAGAAGAAAAAGAAAAAAGAAAAGTAAGAAAGTTTCCGGAAATAGCGGCACATTTTTCATAAACACTCCTTCAATCCACACCACTCTGACTCCACGAAAATCTTGTTCAGGGAAGTCCCAACGGATGTGGTCTTTCAATTTCTGCGAGAGATCAACATTTTGCACCTGATCTAAGATTTTACGGAAGAAAGATTTTTGAACGAAATTTCCAGAGTGTTTTAAAGGGTTATGTGACCGAGGTTTTCATTTTTTTTTCTTTTGTTAAATGACTTGTAGGTTGACGTGAACACGGTGACAGCACTGATGTGGCCTTTGTGGTCGCTGGGCTGGGCGACATATGCGACATTCTCTCTCTCTCTCTCTCTCTCTCTCTCTCTCTCTCTCTCTCTCTCTCTCTCTCTCTCTCTCTCTGTGTTGAAGAATCAAATCAAATGAGCCGGCCACGTCCTCAGAGATCGTTCACATACAACTGCTCTACAGCCGGCGGACTGTCCGCAAGTGCTGTCATAGTGGTCAACACTGTCGCTGAAAAAGACGGCGTCAAAGTCTCTGTGTAGATGTCGGTTGCTGGGGTAGGAATCTTTGAACCGCAGCTCCTGGTACATTAGTATCACAACCAGAGGCTGCTACGGCTTCAGAACAAATATTTGACTTTAAACGGAAACGACTGAAAAACACACACACACACACACACACACACACACACACACACACACACACACACACACACACACACTAACACCAGTTCGCACTGACAAGACATTTAACAGATTTTCATAAAATTGTCCTGCTTATGGAGAACAATCGGACAACGTGACACATGATCTGCATAAAAAAATCCCAACAAGAACAAGAACAACAAAAATAATGATGATGATGATGATAATGACGATGATGGTAAAGCAGCTGCCAATGGCAATCAACAAATAAATGAAAGAATCTTTCTGGTAAATTTCCTCCACATGCGCGTGCGTGCTTGTGTACGCGCGCGCGCGCGCGCGCGCGCGCGCGCGCGTGTGTGTGTGTGTGTGTGTGTGTGTGTGTCCCCGTGCGTTCATGCACGTGCACGTGTGTATTTGTGGTGTGACTGCTATCTAAAATCATAATGTAATATAAATTTGTTTTTCAATCCAGTCTGATTCTCCAGTTTAAGGAATTTTTGTCAAGTCTGAAAAGTTAAAGATGGAGGTGTTCGGCCGATCACAAGATTGCTAGTGTTCCGTTCATGCCTTAGTCAGACCAAGACTACTGCGAAAGAACAACTTGTCTCTGATAGCTTTTGCTGTGAGGACGTAAAACTCAACTATTCAAGCCATAATGTTCCCGGAATAAAGCTGCCCGCATCCAAATCAGGCTTCTAGACTCGCACGCAGAAGAGTTCTCACACCCGGCAATTCGTAACTGTGGACTCGGACCTGTAGACCCTATTTAGTTTCTTCCGGCGAAATCATTCAGACGTTTGAGAGTCAAATGGTAGCTGAACTCGCGGTTTGCGACAGTTTGCAGACGCAGTGATCTGTAAAATTTATCTGTAATTTCAAACTTACACAACATGGAACGACAGAAATCAGTTCCTGGCAAGAAAGGGAAAGGCAGAGGTAAATTTTCTGGTTTGAACATGACTTACGCTGTGATTGGTGTCGTTTACAAGTTAGTTACATAGGAGCTCTGATAAAAAAAACATCTTGTCCCTGAAAGCTTTTGCTGTGAGTGAGGGCGTAAAACTCACCCATTTTCTGACACAAGTTAGACTGTGACCAGTGTGAGTGTGACTGACTCAGACAGTTGATGAAACGGTTTCTAGACAAACGATGAAGCATAAATAGAATATAAGCCAATAGATATTAAGACAGGCCAACACCATTTATCTTTTTTTTTTCTTCAGCTGAAACATGAAATCGAAAACACAGGTGAGCACTCACATGTATCACTATGCGAAGAAGAGAAAACTAGCTCAGTAACAGGCTTCTGCTTGTGTTAAAATACTAGTTGTCAGCAGAACCAGTCATCTGAATAAACCAGCTTCAGTTAGCCCAGTGTTAGAATGTGTGTGCATGCGCACGTGTACAAGAGCGCATGTGCATGCTTGTATTCATGTGTGTGTGTGTGTGTGTGTGTGTGTGTTTCAGGACTAGGACTGGATCAATATGGTGCAGAAACAAATTATAATATTAAAAAAAATATACATAACTAAAGGAGTGCAGTGAAAAAATTAACAGATGGGCAGGATGGGTTTGAGGATGGATGGATGATGAGAGAGAGAGGGAAGGGGTGGCAACACTGGAGAGGGAAAGAGGAGAAGACAGGATGGTAGAAGTGAGATTAACATCCTATCAGCTTGATGCCCTTAAGGACATGGTGTTGCAGATCGAAGTCTGTAGTTTGGTGTGCAGGATGTCTGGTCAGTGGCTGGAATCTAGGGCTTGGTTCCAAACGGAGGCTGCCCAGTCATGCTTTGATTTTCAACCCAGACTGGGGTCTCGTCTTTCTTCCTGCTGAATTGGTGTCAAACACTTGGTTCTGGTTCCATGTGAACTGGTGTCCATTCTGTGGTTATTGGTCAGCCAGTTGTGTGTGTGTTGGTGCTCTTTCCCTCTTCTTTCTCAAAGAGGCTGGTCTTAAGGGCTACCAGGCTGCCTTCTTTATGCTCATGGTCGTGTGTAACATGAGGCCACCGCAAAGAGGGGGCAGGACAGTGTTGCTGGAGCACTGCACAATTCCGTTCTACGTTCTCACTGATAATGGCCGAGAAGGCAGTTTTTCAGCCCAAACACTGAGAGGAGTGCCGACCATGCTGACCAAAAAACATGATTTGCTAGTCCACAGTTATCCCAGTGAAGATTTTGAAAAACAGTATGCAGGATTCTGTCTGACGGCACACTTATTTTGATTGTAAGAAGAGTTAAATAAAGTGTTTAAATATCAAATATCTCAGTTGCTAAACTAGTTTATAATTTCATTTTGGTAAGTTGATTTTAGATATGAATGGTTCTGTTTGTCTGCAAATTCTTTCTTTTACCTTTTTCTTTCAAGGTTTTTCTTTAAAACGAAATTTTTTTTGAATATCTTAAATAAGCTTCAGTCTGATACTTGTCAGGGGGCTGTGAAGAAATTATGGCTTGATATAATGATAAAATAAATATTGATATCCAGTATAAATCCATGGAGTGAACATAGTAAGAAAATCTGTCTCAGTTCATCACTGTAGATGACAGTGATACTTTCTTTGTACCACTACTCGTGCGATTTACCTGTCATGGTTCATTTTTTTACAGTGTAAGTTAAAAATTGTTTTTGCAGAAATAATTCTAACATAAAATTGAAAAGAAATGGCATCTTTCTACATTCCTGATGACTGAAAAGAAACTGTAATTTACAGAATAAATTTAACAGAAGCTTTCAAAGTATATTTACTGCATTGCTTTTTGTAAACATATCCATGCGGTTCAAAGAAAAGAGAAAAGAAACTATAGAAAAACTGAAGTTAGGAAATGCCAAGTTTCAAATCCTGATTTAACTTGAACTTGACAGCTGAATACTTGAAATCTGTTACTTATATATTATTTTCAAAACAATAGTGTGAATACTGAGTGAATAATCCCAATATCTTTACATAGTTCAGACTCTGTCTTCTCCTTCAAGGCATCTCTTAAAACAACCCTCTTCACCTATCAATAGCAGTTCTTTCTTCACCTTCCCTTGCTCATCATTCTGCGACTAATGTGTGTGTGTGTGTGTGTGTGTGTGTGTGTGTGTGTGTAACTTGTGTGTACAGTGTGTGTGTGTGTGTGTGTGTGTGTGTGTGTGTGTGTGTGTGTGTGCGTGCGCACATGTGTGTCCGTGCGCATGCTGTTGTGTTTATTGTGAGACAGTGTGTGTGTGTGTGTGTGTGTGTAGGGTGGGGGGGTGGGGTGGGGGGGGGGTCAATATGCACCTGTGTTTGTAGGTACTTATTGTAATATTCAACTTCTTATTGGTTTCATTTATATTTTCTTAACCTTTTCTGTATTTGTGAGGGCTTAGGGCTTTTGATCGAAGATTAAGCACCATAAAATGATCATTATTATTATTGTAATAACCAACTGACGGTGACACTGGTGATTCAAATTGTCCTATCAGCTCAGGCAGCACCTCCAGGAGAGTTAATAGCCCTTGGCAAATCAACGACTCAAGACAAATGTGACTTGAAGCGTGCCTCCAGTCCCCAGCCCATAGGTCGCAAGCTGATAGCGCCAGGAACCAAGAGAGAGGCCCCCTCACTGGGGGCCACCAGTCTGCTGGCCAAAAAGCCCAAGGTGGTGCCTCAGACCTTCACTCCTCTTGGCCGCTCTGCCTTGGAATCGGAACGGAGGGGTTCCCCTGCTCCTTCTTTTTTCCCACGCTCAGCCACAGCTCATGGCTTTTGAAGAAGCAGCCATAGATGGTAAGAGTTGATTTGTTTTACAATGATTTTGGTTTGACCTACTCCTCTGGCCATGTTCTTGATTATTGAACATCTGATCTCTTGATACTATGCTTGTTTTAGATTTCAGAAACAAATTATGGTGGAGAGTTGGTGATTAGGCTTAGATGAGAGCTTCAAGATGAGAGTTTTAGACCAGCGACTGGTCTGGTGATTAAATGTTTTCTTCCATCCTTCTGTGGAACAGGATTACTATTATGGTAGTGCTTGAAGCTATGCTCAATGTTCAGTTAATCATTCCAAGTTATGTTGACCTTACATCAGAGATAGAAGAGGTACATCTGCATTTTAACTGATGTTGCATTGAGTGATAGTGATACCAATGAATTCTTTGGCTCACATGTTTGTTATACATTTTGTAGTGGAACCATCAGAGCTGGTATCCAAGGCTCTAGCGGCCTCTAAGAGGGGGACGAGGAGAAGGTTGAAGGACTGATCTGTGGGGCTGTTAAACATCTGCGCAACAACCGCTCCAAGCCTGATCCTATTGTCTACATGTCCTTGATGTACCTGGCCAAGACTCAGCCCTCTTTCTTTCTGTCTGACATAGTGACTGAGGTCAGTACACTAAACCAGTGTTCCAGACATTGTGTAGGCATATATTTCGGTGAGCAGGTGTTATTTTATTTGAAATTTTAAAGATAAATTACATATTGTAGATTAAGACTAAAGAGGTGTATATATGTGTGAAGTAATAGAAATCTAATATTCCAGAAAACGAAAAGTTCAGATGGCAGTTAGTTGCAAAGTCTTTTTGATTGTGTGCAATCAAAACGTAAACCGTCATTAGAAAACACACAGAGAAGTATTAAATATATTCACTTTAATCAAGGCTTATTTTGCAGCACTGGTAACTGTACAATGTCCTTGTAATGGTGGGTGTGCTTCCTTCATCAGTGCACTTACTTGTCCTCTTCATCCCAACCTTGGTGCACACACTGACTCAAGAGAGCCAAAGTGAAGCTGGAACCAAGCAGACTCTCTGTTTGTCCTGTAATTTCAGTTAGTGTGACTGACATCAGTCTAAGTATCTAGAAGTTTGTCTGTATTTCAGTTAGTGTGACTGACATCAGTCTAAGTATCTAGACAGTTCTGTTTGTCCTGTAATTTCAGTTAGTGTACTGACATCAGTCTAAGTATCTAGACAGTTCTGTTTGTCCTGTAATTTCAGTTAGTGTGACTGACATCAATCTAAGTATCTAGACAGTTTCTGTTTGTCCTGTAATTTCAGTTAGTGTGATTGATGTCAGTTGAAGTATTTAGACCTACTGCTGAAGAATCAAATTTATCTCATCTTCTTTGATATCGTTATTTTGTATGTATTCAGACCTGTTTACACTTTTCCTATTATGTTTGTTTCAGTTTCAGATATGTCCCCCTCTCTTTTATATTTAAAATGCTGTAAGTTGCACATCATCATGAAGGCTTGGGCTTAGGTCCTTTTTATTAATTTTTGAGAAACCCACATACCTGCCATGAATAAACAACTTGGACAGGTCAGTCATCTGATGTATCTTTGTGTTACTTTTTTTTTATCAGGCATTTTGCAGTGTGCTGAAGAGGGATGTCGCCCACAACTTCAAATCCAAGGGCAACGCGCTGGTGTCTGTGCTTGCTTGCAATGTCTTGATGGCTGCTTTTGTCAATGAGGACAATTGGCCTGACAATTTTGTCAAGGTTTGTGACTGACTGTCATTCTTCTTTTAACTGCTTGAAAGTGTGGTAAGGCTATCATCGTTATGATGGCGAGCAGTACTTGAAAACAGTCCTCTTGTTTCTTACTAAGAGTCAGGTTATCATGAGTGTTTCGTATGCATTTTAAAGATTAATCATGAATATCTTGATGTTTGATAAAGCCCAAAAAAAATTACAGCTTTGTGTGGAGAAACAACTTTTTTTTTGTACGCACACAAATTCATTTGTTTAAGTCCTTTTCATTTATAAGTCCGTAACACAAACATGCACAAACTTGAACATGTATACTGAAAGGCACACACACGCGCGCGCACACACACACAGACACAGACACACACACACACACACACACACACACACACACACACACACACACACACCTCATTCATTTTCTTTCCTTCTCTCCTTTGTCCCCATCTCCCCCCCCATCCTTCCCCATCTGTGCACTTACTCCACTGTTCCCTATTCCAGAGCACAAAGAATAGCCACAAGGGCATGAATGTAGTGGTGTGACAATGAAAAGCATAGCCACAAGGGCATGAACGTTGTGGTGTGACAAATGAAAAGCATAGCCACAATGACATGAACGTAGTGGTGTGACAATGAAAAGCATAGCCACAATGGCATGAACTTAGTGGTGTGACAATGAAAAGCATAGCAACAACGGCATGAACGTAGTGGTGTGACAATGAAAAGCATAGCCACAATGGCATGAACGTAGTGGTGTGACAATGAAAAGCATAGCCACAATGGCATGAACGTAGTGGTGTGACAATGAAAAGCATAGCCACAATGGCATGAACGTAGTGGTGTGACAATGAAAGCATAGCCACAACGGCATGAACGTAGTGGTGTGACAATGAAAAGCATAGCCACAATGGCATGAACGTAGTGTGTGACAATGAAAAGCATAGCCACAATGGCATGAACGTAGTGGTGTGACAATGAAAAGCATAGCCACAACGGCATGAACGTAGTTATGTGACAATGAAAAGCATAGCCACAACGGCATGAACGTAGTGGTGTGACAATGAAAAGCATAGCCACAATGCATGAACGTAGTTATGTGACAGTGAATCTGGTGGTGGCACACTGACACACCTTATTACATATAATTGCTGGCAGTGATTTGATCAGTCGATCAGATTTTTATTTGTAACTTCACTTGTTTCTTTCTCATACCCACAGCATACTGACAGACCGACAGTTTGCTGAAAGTGATTTGATTGGTCGATCAGCTTTTTATTTGTAACTTAACTTGTTTCCTCCTCCTTATACCTGCTGAACTCTGGTCTTGTGTGTGATGTAGTTATGAGAAGTTTCACTAACTTTACGACTGCATGATGGTGACTTCACTGCTGCCTGATCTGTGTGAGCAGGTATACATCGATGACCTGCTGGGGGAGAAGGTGTGGGTGGACCGGGAGGACTGCAAACCTTTTGTGGACAACATTCTGACTGCTTTCCCCACCAGACAGCCCCCCAAACACCTGCTGGTCAACATGGAGGGAGGGGGCACTACCTTCCCTTTTGTGTCCTCAGGAGGAGGTTAGTAGGCTTTAGAGTGGTGTGTGCATGCGTGTGTGTGTTGGTGCGTGTGTGTGTGTGTGTGTGTGTGTGTGTGTGTGTGTGTGTGTGCGTGTGTGTGTGTGTGTGTAATTTGGGTGTAAAAAAGTAAAAGGAGTTGAGAATGTAATTCATTTGCTTAGGGAGAAAGGGTGTGTAAGATTGACTGTGATGGAAAGAGGTCTGAAATTTGCTCCCTGCATCAGTGACACTGTCACTCGTGATTGGCTTGAAGACAGTATGATAGTAGAGTGCTGAGTTATGGGAGACAGCTGTATGTACAGGTGGCATATTTTGTTGGTGTGTATGTGTATGGATGCATATCTGTTCATGTATGTGTGTGTGTGTGTGTATTTTCTGCAGCATGCTGTCATTGGAGAGGAGAAAGTGATGAATAATTAGTTGGGTAAGGACAGAGATTGGTATTAGATGAATTGTGTCAGCAACATAATGATGAGGTAAAGGACATGGGTATGCTATCTATACAGTAAGAAATAACTTAGAGGGAAGTAGTGCTGGGAACATTTTTGGATGGAACTGTTGTTTGACAGAAATCATGTGCTTGCATAGTTGCAATTTGTTACTTTTTTAACTTTTTTTACGCAAGTTCATTCATTTGTTAGCTCACATATTGCTCATTTTTTCAAGCTCAGAAGGAAAGAAAGAACATGACATTGTCACATTGGTCGGTTGTTTTGCTTTTTATCAATTTGTCCCAGCAGAAAAGAATGTAAAGTATTCACCCTATAATACACCCACAGCCAGCCCCATGCGCAGTGTGCTGGAGGAAGACGAAGCGTCAAGAGTTCTGACGGAGGGGAAAGCGAAAAGGGTTCTGGCGTCACTGTGGCCGGGAATGACTTCCCCGTCTACCCCAGGTGAGCATGGTTTGAAACTGTCTGATGGCTCAGTCATACTTCTCTGTCTACCCCAGGTGAGCATGGTTTGAAACTGTCTGATGGCTCAGTCATACTTCTCTGTCTACCCCCAGGTGAGCATGGGTTGAAACTGTCTGATGGCTTAGTCATACTTCTCTGTCTACCCCAGGTGAGCATGGTTTGAAACTGTCTGATGGCTCAGTCATACTTCTCTGTCTACCCCAGGTGAGCATGGTTTGAAACTGTCTGATGGCTCAGTCATACTTCTCTGTCTACCCCAGGTGAGCATGGTTTGAAACTGTCTGATGGCTCAGTCATACTTCTCTGTCTACCCCCCAGGTGAGCATGGTTTGAAACTGGTTTGAAATGTCTGATGGCTCAGTCATACTTCTCTGTCTACCCCAGGTGAGCATGGTTTGAAACTGTCTGATGGCTAGTCATAGTCTTACTTCTCTGTCTACCCCAGGTGAGCATGGTTTGAAACTGTCTGATGGCTCAGTCATACTTCTCTGTCTACCCCAGGTGAGCATGGTTTGAAACTGTCTTGTGGCTCAGTCATCAGGTAAGAAGAAAGAGCATGGTTTATGCCTGTCTGATAGCTCAGTCACTTCTCTGGTAAGAAGAAAGAAAGCATGGTTTACATCTGTCTGATGGCTCAGTCATCAGGTAAGAAGAAAGAGCATGGTTTACATCTGTCTGATGGCTCAGTCATCAGGTAAGAAGAAAGAGCATGGTTTGAAACTGTCTTATGGTTCAATCATCAGGTAAGAAGAAAGGGGAAGAAGAACCATGAAATACGTTCGCTGTGATGGATGCCTTTAGTCTTCTTTATCTACGTGCTTAGGCAAAGAGTACACATGTAGATTTGTGGAGTTAGAAGATTTTTTCCCCACTCTGTTCAGAATGACCTGTCATTTATTCTTCTGTTTTAGTTGTATATATATTTCATAGAGTTCTTCTTGCCATGCTCAGGTTTGTTTGTTGTGTCTTTAGTACTAAACGGCAGTTGAATGCAAACAGAACAGATTAACTTCTTCATCAGATAGACACAGACTTCATTCTTTTAGTAAGTATGTTTTCTGGAATGAATTAACAGACAGAAATGAATCATTATATGAATATGATGATCTGTAATTGTAGAATTAGTAGATAATGATTGAATGATGATCCCCATTGAACAGTCAGTAATACTGACATCTGTGACAGATCAAACCATGGCACCCAGAGGGTAGAAAACAGCTGATAGAGAAATGTGTTTCAGGTATCCCTGTCAGATGAGCAACATCCAGAACTACGTGCTGGAGGTGGTCAAGGAGCATGGCTTCAAGCGACAGGCCATGGATGTGTCCAGTCGCAGTCTGATTCGTCTCATGGCCGTCACGGCTGGCTATGGGGAAATTCGCTCACAGGCTGGACAGAGGTTGGAGATGTGGCTTCAGAATCCTAAGGTCTGTGTGCGGATTGTACTTTGTTGTGTTTCTTGGCTGTTGCTGATGGTGTGGACATCGTGAATTCTGTGTGAAGATTATGGGTCAGTGTGTGAATCTGTATGCCATATTTAAGGATATAGGTTATTGAAAATTTTCTCTGGCCTCTGTTTTATTTATCTTTTTTTTTTTTTTCACAGTAGGTGTTCTGGTTCTAAGATTGGCAGCGATGTGTTGGCGACTGTCGGTGAATAGTCAGTGAGGAAGAACAAGACACAGAGATGATGCACAGAATATGATGTCCAAGTTTAGATGCCTTTCTGCTGAAAGGTGTGTCTTGAAAACACATGGCTGAGATGTAATGTTCATCATCTTGCCAGTGGCTTTTAAAAATGGTGTTGGGTGAATGTTTTTCTTTGTTCTTTTGTTTTGTTGTCTCATCTGTGCCACCCCAATGGTCTTCCTCCCATGGAGTTCTTCCCGGCTCCCCATGGATGGTCACAGCCAGGGTCGTCCTTGTGCAGCCCTGACAGGGACACTATACAGGAAGCAATCACATTAGGTGGATTCTGTGTATGGGTCCAGTCACCTGTGAGGCTGACTGAAAATTGTTCCTGGCAGTAGAGATTCTGTATCTGAACAAACTCAGCCACAGACTTTGACTGGCAAAGTAGCTCACATGCATGCATGCATACGCACAGAGACAGAGAGAGAGAGAGACAGACAGACACACACAGACACACAGAGACACACAGACACACACACACACACACACACACACACACACACACACACACACACACACACACACACTCTCTTTTTGCCTGAACACATATAAAAACAGAGATAAGCTTCATGCGGCGTCATCCAGATTCTTTTCCTGGGCTGTTTAACTTGTTACTTGCTTAGCTTTAAGTTTTGGCTTGTGCACATGTACTTTTTTTTGGTACATGTAATTTAGCATATAGTCCCATATCTGATCATGGGCTGCCTCAGACCGTGGCAGTATGAAAATGAAATGAAATGAAAAGAAACTCACAAGGTGGGAAATAAGACTCATTTATATAATGACCAGTAGGAAACAGGCAAACAAATTGTTGACAGCAGTGTCTCTTAACCCGTTCACTGCTTGAAAATATTACATAACAAAGGCTGGCCCAGTGCCAGGGAAATCTAATGATTTGGGGGTAATAATTAACAAAAAATTCTAGCTCAGAAACTACAAAAGATATAAAAATGAAATATATGTGATTTTTGAAGGAAATTGAATGGAGATTTTGAATCTGGGCTTCTTTTGTTTTAATTTTGATCATAAAAAAATATTTAGGCATTTAGATTTGGATAGATTTTTTTGCGCAATCAAAAACATATGCATTTACCACTACAGCTTCACATCCAAAAAAGAACACAAAGCAAAGAAGTTGAAAATAAAGTTTGTATTGTCACACTACACTGTAATTGAAAGTAAAACAGTCTAGAAGTCTATCCAGATGCTCACACCTCATGCAGACAGGTCAGTTCACGACCACGCCCCCCTCCCTCCACCACGCCCCCTTGCTGGACTTCAACCCTCTCTTTCACTCCTCCTCTTCCCCTACCTTTCCTGCTGACTGTGTCACGCCAGCGAGCAGGCCGCGCTCCTCTCTCGCGCTGACTAACACGTCGCTGGCCACTCGCACACAGTGCAGAGTACACACTAGGCTAGCTCGTTCGACGTTGGTAACCAGTCAGCTGAACACACTTGAGATCGCACAGCACAACTCAATAACTGACGAATATGGTCGGCAATTCCATCACTATCATCATCTCACCTTCATGCTGGAGTGAGTTGCTGAATAAAAGATTATTATCTTTGTCAAAAATGATTAGCAGAGCCCGCTCAGCTGTGTAAGTACGTTGATTTGGTTGCTACGCTTGTCGAAGGTTGCGCCGCCATCTTTGCAAGCGAGACAAAGCGCTGGCTGGTCATCCAGTCAGTGATGAGGAAAAATGGTCTTTCCCCTCACGTGTGGTCATTTGCATATCATTTTAATGCTGCAGACATATAAGGCTTACTACGCACATTCTATTTCAGTGCTTTGATAGGAATAGTAACAAATGAAAATTCAAGAAAAATGCATGATGTCAGTGGACGGCCTATAGGCACTGGAAGTACATTTTTACTACGGCGTCAGCTGACGGCTTAAAGGCACTCAACGGGTTAGACATAACAAATGCAGAAAGTGGAATCCTTCAGCCATTACTTTGAGCCTTGTTTTCAGTGTTTATTTGTATTCTGGTTTTGTTAAATCTTAGCCATGCAAATACTAGTATGTAATTTCCATATAGTCTTACAACACCATGTATTTTGTGTCGCTGAAGCCAGTGTTAAGGGTGTAAAGGGTGACCCGGGGGACATACTTTTGACAGTACACCTGTCATTTATTGTCTTATTTGTTCAAGGGTTTTATTTGTGCTTCTTGTAGTGAGAAGCAACGTACCTGTTGTTGTGTTCTTCTTGTACCCTGGCAAAAAGACTCCAGGGATCATCTGAACAGCCATAGTTCTTGAACACTGTGGTACAAATGCATCAGCTAGGGATGAGAACAGTACATGTGTGATCGCTTTTATTACCCTGCCACGTAGGCAGCCACACTCCGACTTCGAGGGATTTTGGAGACTAATGGTGTTGTGCTAGGAGCTTGTCACGACTGAAGACAATCCCCCCATAACTATGCAGAAGATAACAACATTTTGGTGTAGCCATGGAGTTCTAGCCTATGTCAATTGGTCTGACACAGTCTTAAGCCAAGGAGGACCTGTATCTGTGTGAGGTGTGGTGAATGTGGCAGTGAAGCTGAGGCATGGCTTGATGCTTATATTGTGTGGTTACTGGATTTCCTGTTCATCCATATATTCAGATTGCTGTTATGAGGTGTGTTTGGGGGGGGGGGGGGGCAGCATGAGTGTTGGGGAACGACCTGCTCCTGTTAGTGACTGGCTGCTGCGTTGCTGTAGTCGATGCCTGCCTTCATACAGTTACTGTGCTGTGTGGGTGTGTTGCAGTTACAAAAGTCAGGGCATGACCTACTCCTGGCTGTGTGCTGCAACTGCAGTGTGGAGAACAAGGTGGATCAGGAGGTTGTGCTGCAACTGCTCAAGATGCGTATCAAGACCAAACAGAACGTCTCCCAGTACCTCCTGTGCATCAGGTCAGTGGTGGAACACATCATCCTCTCAGGGGAGGGGTGAGGGATGGAAAAAGGGAAGGGGCATGGAGGGATGGAGGTGGGACTGATGAGGGAGAGGGGGAGGGGTAGCACCACCAAAAAAATCATAGCATGCTGCTTTGTTTTTAGTGGAACATGTACTTTGTGCGTACATTTTTGTCTGTTGTGTGTGTGTGTGTGTGTGTGTGTGTGTGTGTGTGTGTGTGTGTGTGTGTGTGTGTGTGTGTGTGTGTTTTGTCATAAGATGGCCAAGTTCAGAAGAAAAGGAAGAAAAAAGCAGTAGAAAAGTTGCTGAAGGTGAACATGATTTTGCTGACCCAATGATTAGATTTGTTGATGGCCATTTTTTTCTTTTTTTTTCCTTTGAGATGAAGTCAAGATCACGTGACAACTAATGAGACTTCTGTTGTCTTGGTCTTCTGTCATGGCATGTACAGTGAAACACAATTGAAAGTGCTATCCAGTCCGACTTTCTGTATGGCATAAGGCTGTGCTTCGATTTGGAATGCAACACTTACAATGCTGAATGGTGCACTTTGTGTTTTGTGGCCCAGGCAGCCCTGTATGTGGACTTGTGTGCAGGATGTGTTTGTACTTGCAGTTCATAAATGAAGTTGCTTTCTGTAAGATTTCCTTTTTGTCTTTACATATGTGTGTGTGTGTTTCAAGTTATCCATGAAAGTGGGCACTTATTTGTTGGGAATATTTTGAACTATGAACTCCCAGTTTCTTTCCTCTGTAGTATTGCTGATCAGCTGATTTTCTTACAAAGACATTGGTGTACATACAAAATATGACATTGTAGTATTGCTGGTCAGCTGATTTTCTTACAAAGACGTTGGTGTACATACAAAATACGACATTCTGTAGTATTGCTGATCAGCTGATTTTCTTACAAAGATGTTGGTGTACATACAAAGTACGACATTCCTGGAACACTACCCATTGTGCCCATTGCCACCTCACATTTTTTTTATGGTCTGAATGCAGTTGTGTTAGTGTGTGTTCACTTGATATCATATGCTTTTAGATGTTGGAAGGTGTTAAGAAATGTCCCATTTTTGTGATTATTATGACATTGATGTGTGTGAAGAGACATGTCAAGTTTACTTAAAATGAAAAAAAAAAAAATCTTTAATGAAACTTTGAGTGGTCTCACAGCTATATCCAAGATTTTGTGTTGGTGTGGGGATATATGCTTTCAAAAAAGAGAGTTCATGGTTAGATAAAAAAAAACAAAAAAACTTCCGTATTCCAACTTGCAGATGACCTATCCATTGTTGATGACAACTTTATGTTGTTGCTGAATTGTTGAAAATAAATTGCCAATATCAATCAGTGTCCTAATAACCCAGTCCCTGTCTCCTACCACCACTCCCCCCTCCTTCCCTCCCCCATACTACCTCCAGCCACTGAACCCTTACTAATGGTCATTTTTTGGTATTTTTATTCTTTTTCTGCTGCTGAATGAGATATTGCGAGAGTGGTGTGAATGGAAATTGGATCATTATTCTGTAAGTGGAGATGACTGTCACGTGATAACTGCCATGGGTAGCACTCTGTTCCTTGCTCTGTGGTTCTGTCTACCTCCCTGTAAATTCCCTTTTTGTCTAGGATGAATTTTGATGACGTTTTCAAAGCCATTGTAGAGGTGTTCCACTGTATATATTTGTTTACTTTTTATTAAGTGTGCTTAGAATCAATGCCCATTGTGTTAACACCTGTTGTATCCACAATAATTTAGCTGATGATGGTCAGGGAGTTGTAATACATGTTCTTTTTTGTGTAATTCCTTGAAACACTGCCCATTGTGTTTGTGCCATTTTTTTGTTCATGTTATTGTTTGGTTGATGAACTGAGTGACTGATATTTGATTGAATGGCACAGAAACAATTGAATGTAATAAGGTTGATGAACTGAGTGACTGATATTTGACTGAATGGCACAAACAATTGAATGTAATAAGGTTGATGAACTGAGTGACTGATATTTGACTAAAGACACGGAAACAATTGAATGTAATAAGGTTGATGAACTGAGTGACTGATATTTGAATAAAGACACAGAAACAATTGAATGTAATAAGGTTGATGAACTGAGTGACTGATATTTGACTGAATGGCACAAACAATTGAATGTAATAAGGTTGATGAACTGAGTGACTGATATTTGACTAAAAGACACGGAAACAATTGAATGTAATAAGGTTGATGAACTGAGTGACTGATATTTGAATAAAGACACAGAAACAATTGAATGTACTGCCACTTGGCAGCTCTTCAGTGAGCTCTACCCAGGTAGGCAGCCTGTTGTGTGAATGAGAAAGTGGACTGTAAAGCGCCCAGAACTTCGGCTGTCACTGCGTAAGTTTTCAAGGTAATAATGATGGTGCAGGGTTGTTATGATTTTTAAAGAATGCTCTTAAAGCCAGACAGCTGGAGGCATTGCCAGATTTAATGTTTGGCATAGTGGTACGCTGATTGAAGGTATTTAAAAAAGATGTAGTACATACCTTAGCTTCCAGTTATCTACAATTACTATAATCATTATTATAATGAATACTTCTATGCGTCTTTTCTCGGCTAGAGACCAAGCTGTAAGTGCTTTGCTGTCCACACTTGTTTACACAACGGGATGCCTACCTGGGGTAGTGCTGATTAAAG
>JADBJO010003383.1:107500-110000 GCA_016801955.1 Conus betulinus
TGATGGGCGAGTGTCCATTCAACGTGATTGTGGGAAGTCAGGGATCCAAGCTCAACTGAATCGATAAAGACTGTTCAAAAAGGCCTGGAGGCTGTGGATAACATAGGCCCTTTGCTTGAAACTTCATGGGCGGTGTGTGAGGTGACTTAGAAGTAGGAATTTGGCATCATTGTGAGAACGATTGTGAGTGATAGGAGTAGTCAGTTATAAATGTTACAAAATAGAAATGGACAAAAGGATAGAAATTTGTGTCTACTTCTAGATTGTTACACTAAATTTTGTGTGATATAGACTTGTATATTTGTTTGGTAATGTATTAAGAAATATAACGCAAATTCCAAAAATTCAAAATAAGTTTGCTCAGCACTCTGAAAAAAGTAGCATGTTAGTTGTGGGAAAATTTTGTAAGAAAATTTGATACCTATGAGTTGAGAGCCAAACTTTCTAAGTACATATTATAACATGACTGAAAATTTCTGAAACTTCTCTTTCTTATGATCATTGCTTCAGGTCTCTTAATCACAAAATATGAACTTGTCAATTTGTTTAGCAGTGATCAGTTGACTGTTATAGACCTGTTTACCCATACAATTAAAAAAGGAAAGGAAGGAAGAAAAGGTAATGATGTATGCTGCTGCTGTAAATGTTTAGATTCAGAAGTTTCTTGAGTGACCATGTGCTGGTAAATTTACTTGCATTTAAAGAAATATATTTTCTTTAACAGCAATGTTTGATCGATCAATTGCTTTATCTGTATTTGGTCCTTATCAGCCAGTTATTCAGAATTTTGATGATGTCATACTGTTTTATCGGCAATACCAGTTATATATATCATAAAATTGTCAGCAGAGATGACCAGGTGAACCCAGTGACTTAGCTGTCTTTCATGTTCTCAAAATAATCGTCATGAAATTTCACAACCAAATAAATGCAGATTTGCCACAAACTTTGAAAGTCAGGAACTAACCTTTTCTTCAGCTTGATCAGGTTCACTGCCTAGATGTGGATCTCCAAACCTTTTTCTTGCAAAAATGAATTTGTTTTTGTACTCAAGTAATGATGAAACACATGGATTTCATAGTATTTGTATTTCCATGTAACTTTGCTCTTTCCATGAAATATATGCTGGTAGCTGCCTCTGTCACTTCTAAACAAAATTTCAACGGCATCCTGCGGACTGATTGATCAGGACAACAAGGTACTGATTCAGTGATGTAGACAGCCACAGTGTGTGACTTATTCACAACTTGTGGTTATTTGAATCAAGATACTGATGCAGTATGCATGTATATTATACACCACTTGTGGTTATCAAGATACTAATGCCGTTTATGCATGTATGCATACAGAGGCTGTCTCTGCTCCCAACATACTCGCCTGCATTTCGCTGTTGATGGCTGATACATGCAAGCGTGTATTTGGCAAATTCGGGTTATCAAGATACAGTCCCTCCTCTCTCATGCTCTCTCTCTCACTTTCTCAGTCATCTCCCTCCCTTTCCTACACAGATGGTGAAGGATTCAGAGAACGCTCAAATGGTCATAACTCAATAAAAATGAGAGACAGGGAAACAAGAAGCTGTGGATGTAGGATCCGA
This sequence comes from Conus betulinus, assembly GCA_016801955.1. Taxonomy (NCBI): domain Eukaryota; kingdom Metazoa; phylum Mollusca; class Gastropoda; order Neogastropoda; family Conidae; genus Conus; species Conus betulinus. The sequence continues at coordinate 109,098 of JADBJO010003383.1, forward strand.
GACGTTAGTGGTACTAGTTGTCATGAGCAAGGGAGCAACATTTGTGGAAGATCACTCGGCAGCATACAGATGATGGTGTGGCTTGGCTTTACGTTCACAGCGTGCTCTGACAAAGGAGATGCTGAAGTGAAGGAGAGCCGTGTGTTGTGTCGGCCATAGGAGAGGGGTTAGGTGAAGGAGGAGAGACGTGTTGTGTTCTCCATAGGAGAGGGCTGAGGTGAAGGAGAGCTGTGTTGTGTGTCGGCCATAGGAGAGGGGTGAGGTGAAGGAGAGCCGTGTTGTGTCGGCCATAGGAGAGGGGTGAGGTGAAGGAGAGCCCTGTTGTGTCGGCCATAGGAGAGGGGTGAGGTGAAGGAGAGCCGTGTTGTGTCGGCCATAGGAGAGGGGTGAGGTGAAGGAGAGCCGTGTTGTGTCGGCCATAGGAGAGGGGTGAGGTGAAGGAGGAGAGCCGTGTGGTGTCGGCCATAGGAGAGGGGTGAGGTGAAGGAGGAGAGCCGTGTTGTGTCGGCCATAGGAGAGGGGTGAGGTGAAGGGAGCCGTGTTGTGTCGGCCATAGGAGAGGGGTGAGGTGAAGGAGGAGAGCCGTGTGGTGTTGGCCATAGGAAAGGGGTGAGGTGAGGAGAGCCGTGTGGTGTCGGCCATAGGAGAGGGGTGAGGTGAAGGAGAGCCGTGTGGTGTCGGCCATAGGAGAGGGGTGAGGTGAAGGAGAGAGCCCGTGTGGTGTTGGCCATAGGAGAGGGGTGAGGTGAAGGAGAGCCGTGTGGTGTCGGCCATAGGAGAGGGGGTGAGGTGAAGGAGAGCCGTGTGGTGTCGGCCATAGGAGAGGGGTGAGGTGAAGGAGAGCCGTGTGGTGTCGGCCATAGGAGAGGGGTGAGGTGAAGGAGAGCCGTGTGGTGTCGGCCA